>LPNX010230368.1:560732-634740 GCA_001517045.1 Pseudotsuga menziesii
TCCATTTTTCCGATAGAAATGTCAAAGATAAACCATTCGACTTGTCTATAGTTCATCGAGGTGGATTACATCTGTTAAAGACTTGAAATAGGAGAAGATTACATCCCGATTTTGAAGCATCAACTCCAGATTTTGTGCAGTTAATTAAGGATTCGATCCACCTTTCCAGTGCAGTTTTCAGCAAGAATGTACAGGTGGCATTTTTTGGTTCTATCTTTCAGCCTTCGGAGATCTCTTGCTTTGTCATCACATTGAAGAATGTCAGATATTCTTGGAGCTGATTTAGTTCGATTTCCTTTAATAAAGGATTTGTTTTGTTAGAGTTTACAATTAGTTCTAGACTTTACTATGTTTAGATAAACAGATCCAGTTTTCTAGGATCTGAAGACTGTTGTAAAGGCTATAAAGCCTAAGTACTGAGGCTGAGCAATAGGGGGGTTCAATCTTGGAGAGAATTGGGCCTATGTTATGATTACTTATCTTAATAAAATCACAGTCTTCTTTTGCCACTGTCATCAGACCATTCATGTTATCTTTTATTTCTGTACTTTGTTTAAGTTTAGCTTAGCCTATGCTCATAAGCTTGAATGAAGGATTTCTTATTTGTTTATTATGACCCTGCATCCAATGTACTTGGTCATTTAGACCCTGCATTACATGTACTTGGTTATCTGAATGATATTCTCCATGCATTTCTGTTATATTATATCTGACTGGCAGTCTCTAAAAGCACTGGTTCATTAATATGCTTTGATAAGCTAATCCTTTCATTGTGCTTTCTTGGTATCCCATTGATCCACTCACTGAAAGAGAAATGATTTTTTTTTAAAGTTACCAAGCATACTTAGCCATAACCACTAAGTAGTTTCTTGGAGAGCTAACATGTTCATTGATTTTCCCCAGGTTGCGAGGGAGTTTTGTATATCTAGCATGGATACACATTTGTATGGTCGTGGCTATGCTTAAATTTGCATCTGTATGACATAGATCTACTTTGTATGTCTGGTAGCTATGTCCAAGTTTGAGTCCTCTATCACATGGATCTACACTATATTCTAGTAGCCATGCTTGTTTATTCCTCCCATGGATCTGCTTTGTATTGGTCTGCAGCCATGAGTTGGTTAGTTGTCTCTATGAGTAAAAAATATTGATGTACTAAATATTCTTACTGGACGACATTCTCTGATCAAGCTGACATTTTCAGCTCGAAGTGACAACTTGTTCTCTCAAAGCTCTCGTTTATCATATCCATCTAAGACTCATACTTTGGGGGGCATTCTGTTACACCCAAATCCTGTCACCACCATGTGATAAGACCTTTGACTTACATATTTTCCCTTAATCCCAGCACTTGGAGTGGAAACCCATGTTTTTTGTTAATCTTACATGAAAATAGTCAGCACCGCACTTTCCTTGTTAACCATGAGTGGTACCTTGCTTGCACAGCCTATATCCTATTTTCCATAAGCAATGCCACTGCCTGTGGCCTTTTGTCCATAGGTGTTTCTAACCTAAACCAATCTATAATAAGAGGAGAAAAGTGGTACACTGGGTAAAATGGGAAAAAGAGAAGTTTCTCGAGGCTTCTAGATCATGAGCCTCGTGTCCTCCCTTATCCCTATCATTGTGGGTTAGTTGAGCTCGAGATCCCCCATCATAGGATCTTAGAGGCCACCTCATCCACAAATCTCTCAACCATTCCTATCCATTGAGCGTTATAAATACAAGCTCATGTCCATGGTTGAGGGGGAGAACTATAGAGGTATTGTTATGTTGTTGGATTGACCACTTGGCCCAAGCCATTTGAGAGCATAGAGAGAAAATTTGGAGCTTATGGGGATGAATTGTTGGTTTCATGGAGATGCATGTCGACACTAAGGCTTAATTGGTTGTAAACTTCTCCATTCATCTTAATGCAAAGCTGACTTCCGTCCCACATTACTGTTGTTTTGATTTCGCATGTACATGTTGTTAGATTCCTTAGTCACTAACATGGATAAGTAGATGATGTTCTGGTAGATTTGATGTGTTTGTGTATTTGATCTGGTTGCAGGTACATAGGTTCACTATCGAAGCAGCATTCCAGGTGTCTACAACATCCAAGGAGGGTCTTCATCCTTTGTTGTTCACTCATTTGTTCTGTATCTGAACCATTCAAACCAAAGGAACAACTTCTATCTGCAGAAGGTGAAATATTCCTACTTACAAAGTGACACTATTAGGATAAGGAAGGAGGCATTAGAGCCTATCCCCCCTTAATGACAAATTCTTGAGCTCGTAACATAGATAGAAGTTTAGAAAACTTCACTTCTGTAAGAGACGTGGTGAAGATGTCTGCAAATTGGTCATCTGTAGGGAAAAAGAGCACTTCAAGAACATGATCATGAACAAGATTTTTGATGAAGTGCATATGTAGCTCAATGTGTTTGTTGTGTTGATGTAGAACTGGATCTTCGGAAATATTGATGGCACTTTGGTTATCGTAACAAAGTGGAGTACGATGCTTCTTTTCGAATCCAAACTCTGATAGGATCTGTCGAAGCCATAAAGCTTCTTGACTGGCATTAACTGTGGCTCGATATTCTGCTTCTGTTGAAGAAATATCAAGAGCTTGTTGTTTCTTACAAGCCCAAGTGACAGGTCTAGATCCCAGACTGAAAACATAACCTGTAGTAGAATTTCAATCATCAAGATCACATCCCAATCTGAATCAGGGAATCCAACCAACAAAGGTTCCCCCTTGTGCTGTAATGAATCCCAAACTAAATAGTACCTCGAATATATCAAAGTATTCTTTTTGCTGATTTCTAGTGACTTTCATGAGGTGTTTGCATATAACGGGAAACACGACCAATGACAAAGGAAAGTTCAGGATGGTAATGAGTCAAGTATAAGAGACTACCAACAAACTGACGATACAATGTGGCATCTACTTTATGTGAAGTACAAGTGGCAGAAAGTTTGACTCCAGACTGGAAGGGAGAAGGGGCTGGTTTACAATCTTCCATGTGAAAGCGACGAAGAATTTCACAAGAATACTTAGACTGGGAAAGAAAGATTCCTTCTTTGGTTTGCAAGACTTGGAGACCAAGAAAATAATGCAAATGTCCTAAGTCTGACATTTCAAAATTTTGCTTAAGAATGGATTTCATATGGGTTAAAATCTTATAGTCGCTACCCGTAAGGATAAGATCATCAACATAAAGAACAAGTATGATGAGATTGTTTTCTACTTTCTTGGTATAGACATTGTGGTCAGAATGGCATCTAGAAAAACCAGTGTCAAGGAGAAAGCTATCCATTTTGGCATACCAAGCTCTAGGAGCTTGCTTAAGGCCATACAAGGATTTCTTAAGTCGACAGACAAGGGTAGAGTTATTCTGAACATATCCAAGAGGATGTTCCATGTAAATTTCCTCCTGTAAATCAGCATGTAAGAATTCATACTTGACATCCATTTGATGGACTTCCTAGTTATGTAAGGCTACAAGGGAAAGAACAAGCTAGCGGATGGAGTTCATTTTTGTGACAGGAGCAAAGATTTCATTGTAGTCAATCCCTTCAACTTGGGAAAAACATTTGGAAACTAACCTTGCCTTATGTATTTCAACACTTCCATCTGATGCATACTTAGTTCTATAGACCCATTTACATCTGAAAAGTTTTCTTCCTTTTGGAATAGGTACAAGATCCCAAGTATTGTTTGCCATTATGGAACGATATTCTTCATCCATAGCTGCATCCCAATATGGACTTCCTGAAGCTTATCCAAAAGTTTCTAGATCATGATTATCGAAAACTTGAGCCAAAAGAGAAGAGGCTTACTGAAACTGAGAATGTGTTCGACATTGATCTCTAGGATCACCGGCAAGATCACTAGTTGCTTCACATGTTGAATGGACCCATCAAGGAAGCAATGGTGCTAGTACAACTGTAGGAACATGAGCAAGCAGAGGTGTATTTTCATCCTCACTGTCATCATAAAAAACTAGAGTTGGAAATCTGTCAAGGAAGTTAGAAGTAGAAGAAGGCACAATCGTCGAATTAGGCTCGTAGGCCAAAGATGGCACAAGTGCCGAGTTAGGCTAATAGGCCAAGAGATTTGCATCAAATTTAACATCTCTTCTAATGATTACATCATTTGAATGTGGTTGAAGAAGTCTATAATCTTTTACATCTTCAAAATATCCAACAAAAATGTACTTTTCACTTTTAGGTTGCAATGCTTTCATTTTTTCATCTAGAATGTGAGCCCATGCTTCACTACCAAACACATGGAAGTGACTTACATATGGTTTAATTTTACTCCATGATTCTTCCGGTGTTATACCTTGTAAAGCTTTAGTGGGGGTGCGATTAACTATGTAATTTTCACAATTTATGGCTTGAACCCAAAATTGAAGACTTAGTCCTTTAGATTGGATCATACAATTAGCGATTTCTTTTAAAGTGTGGTTCTTTCATTCAGCTACACCACTTTGTTGTGGTGTATATGGAACAATGTGTTATTGTTGGATTCCTTTTTCAGTGCAGGAAGTAGTGAAATTTTTGTTAACATATTATCCTCCATTGTCAGATCTTAACTTAATGATTGGATGACCAGATTGTTTTTCAACAAGGGC
Source organism: Pseudotsuga menziesii (assembly GCA_001517045.1). NCBI lineage: Eukaryota > Viridiplantae > Streptophyta > Pinopsida > Pinales > Pinaceae > Pseudotsuga > Pseudotsuga menziesii. The sequence goes on from LPNX010230368.1 coordinate 565,355, forward strand.
CTTATAGGCCAAGAACATGTTAAATACTTCGCTCTTAAGTTTTAGGAAATAAACCCCAATGCGACTGGAGTAATCATCAATGAAAGTTAAGAAATATTTGAAACCAGAATAGGAAACAGATGGAAGAGGACCATACAAGTCACTATACACAAGCTCCAAAGGAACCGAGGCGTACCAAGAGGCATGTTTGTCAAAACTGTCCTGATGATGCTTTTCGAGTACACAACTGGAACAAACACCATCCCTACAAGATACCATCAGAAGACCTATCACCATATTGTCTTTACATAGTTCTTGGAATGAGTGATAATTTAAGTGACCAAATCGCTCATGCCAAAGTTTGCTCAAGTTATCACTATGAGCAACAAAAACTGAAGGAAAAGGTGATGACCCAAAGTTGTTAAATTTGTACAACCTGGTAATATCATCAACAATTTCGGTAGCAAGGACATGTTGAGTATCTTTAAAATCCTTGATTACAACTTGGTGAGGTGTAAACGTTACGGTTTTACCTTCACCGGAATGAGTGATTTGATAGACTGACAACAAATTGTAGGAAATTCTTGGAACACATAGTACATCACTAAAATGACCATTTTCTACTGGAACTGTTCCAGATCCCACAACACTTAGAGAACTATCATCACCAACAAATATTTGTTTGTTGTTACATTCATGCATAGTAGAAAAGATGGCTTGATACTTATCCATATGACAATATGCCCTAGAATCAATGAGCCATTCATTTGAAGTAGAAGAAGGAGATCCAATATAATAGTAACAAGAAGCACAAAGTGCATGTCCATGAGAGGTAGATTCTGAAGACAAATCTAGGCTAATATGGTGCTTCTTCATTGTTGCTTCCAAGGCTGCCATCTTCTCGAAACACTTCGATTCATCATGATTATATTTCCTGTAATAGTTGCAATGATGCTCAATCTTCTTTCCTTTTAGCTTGGATCCTTTGTCATTTTTTAAAGAAGGAGTTGATTGAGAGGGTTTGGGACCCTTGTTTGGCTTATTATTGCAGAAATTTTGTTTCTTGGGATGCTTGGACTTTTCTTTTTGTTGGGACAATAAGGCTTTCCCAGATGTATCTACATTGCTAATTATTCCAAGATGTATGAGCTTATTTTTCTCTCTAATCAAGGAATCACAAAATGATTCAAGACTAGGTTCTTGATAGCTAGCTACATTTAAGGATTCTTTCATGGAGTAAAATGTAGATACATAAACAAAACATGTAGGTCCAAGTTTGGAAAGAATATGATAAATACATTGTTTGTCTTCTCTCTTAATCTTGCATTCTTCACATAAGAGTCTAAGAGTTTTGTACTTAGATAAGTAATCTTGAATGCATGAAAAATCACTGGGATTTAAAGAAATCAACTCATTTTCGAGTTGATGACCTCGAATTTCATTTTGTTTACCAAACACAGATTCCAACTTTTCCCAAGCTTTATCAGGTTCATCAATTCCATATATGTGGAATCGCAAATCAGTATAGATTGACATCCCAATCAATCCACGAGCTTCATCACATCTATTTGCCCATTTTATTTTCTTATCATCATACGTGGGTTCTATTTCTTTCCCTGGGGTAATTCTGAAAAGTCCCCTACTTCGTAGAACATCCTCCATACAAGATTTCCATGAAAAATAGTTAGAATTGGTAAGTAGAATATTAGAAGGGGTGGCCATACTATAAAATAATGGTTGAAAAAAACAAAAAACAACTATCTGGATGCAAAGATCTTGAAAAATTAGGCTGTTTAAAAAAAAAACGACACTGAAAACTAATTCCGTATGATGAAGTTCTGCTTGATCAAAGAAAATGTTGAAGATGTCCCCAATAGTGATGTGGCAGATAGAGAATGACCATGTAAAAGAAAATAACCCCCCTCTTCCCAAGATGAACCTTTGACAATCACTTTACGAGAAGTTGCTTTAAGTTAATCACTTTTGTAAAATAAATGATTTTCAATTTTACAATGATATTATTTTTAAATAGTGCAACAAAAAATAAACTAAAAGACTTAAGTGACTCACTTTTTATTTTATTTTTAATTTAAGTGAGATGCACTTTTACAATAAAGTAACTTAAAATTAGAAATTGCATGCACTATTAAAAAATTAACTTAATAAGACTTGAACTCAAGACCTATTAAGGAATAAAACAACTTTGAACCAAGTGAGCTAATATTAAAAGGTACATAAAACAAGGGAAGGAGGAATGGTTTTGTTTTACTCTTCTCTCTCGGTCTCCGTGTTTGCTTCTTTTCCTACAAATCACACCACAAACCGAAACAAAAATAAACTTTTCCACGATTTTGGGGTTAGATCTCGTTAGCTTACCCGAAAAGTGTATGTTTTCTCTTTGTTTTTGATTTTCCGCGATCACACAAGGTGCACAAAAAAGAGCATATGCAACCAAGAAAATCCTTTCCCTTTCTGTTTCTAATTCACTGTGATCGCGCAAGGTGCATGACAAAGAGCATACGCAGCCAAGGAAGGAAACGATCCGAGACTAAAAAACAATAAATATCTAATAATAAAACTAATAAAATATGGGATTTTTCCTTTTTAAAATAAAAATAAAAAATAAAAATCGTCACTATAACATTATACCTTCAGATCTGCTGAAATGGGTGTTTTTGGAGGAAATGGAAACGGTTTTCAATGAAACTAAAATATTTCCAAATGGAAATGCCACTCCAGACACAATGGAACACCTCCCATAGGACAAAAATGTAGATAAATTCCAGTACCATAAACCCTTTCAAAGTTTCAGCAACACCAGTTCAAGATCTAGATCATAACCAGAAGAGGCTCTTCATAAACTCTCTGATACCATGTTCAGGTGCACAGGGTACTCCCAAAAGACCGAAAACCTAGAGCATCCACTCACACAAACAAATCACAGATATACACACCGATGTTTTAATGTGGTTAAGACCCTTGAGAGGGAAACAGTGCACGGCCCCAACCATATAGCTACTTGGAGCAATTTATTATGCAAAAGAAAGAAAGTTACAAATGAGCTTCTCATAATCGATCATCTAGCCAATGAACTTCCATGCTCTTTAAATAGAGATAATGTACCAATCGGGTGTTAAGCCACGGATAAAGGGTAGGTATGATCTAAGAGGAGTTGAACCGTTAGATCACTTTATGTCTAGAACATTTTGTGACCGTCGGATTAGAATATTTACAAATGCATACTAAGGAAACACACTTTACCTAACGGATATATTACACAAGTTGATCTTAACTAACTCCTAAGTGTCTAAATATCTTAACACATTTCTGAGTGAGTATGAATTTGAAATTAGGCATATTAAAGGAAAATCATAACATTGTAGTAGATTGTCTTAGTCGGCAACAACATGAATTGCATGTTGTACTAATTAGTGGTTATGATTCAGAATTTATAAATTTATTGAAAATAATATTAGTTGAAGACCCTAATTATAAAAACTTGCTGAAAAAACGTACTAACAGATCTGATTATGCTGCTAAAAATACACATCCGATAGATGCATAAGGATTTATGCGCTACAAAAACTGAATTTATGTGCCTAATCAACCAAATATAAAACACATAATTTTTAAGGAGATTCATGATAGTCCTTATGAAGGACACCTAGGGTACCATAAACTTTTAACACCCTTAAAAAAAGTTTTTTATTGGCCTAATATGAAAAGAGAAGCATTTGAATATGTATCCAGGTTTCTTGAATGTCAACGGGTTAAGGTTGTTCACCAGCATCCAGCCAGATTATTGCATTCTATACCCATTTGGGAATAGAAATGGGAAACTATAGCCATGGATTTTATAACTAGGTTTCCTAAAAAAAACACATAACGACTCAATCATGGTTGTAGTAGACAAATTGAGCAAAGAAACTCACTTTATACCCGTAAAGTCGACCTATAAAGCTATAAAGATTACTGATATAGTTATGAGAGAAATTTTTAGATTTCATGGGATACCAAAAATAGTTATTACTAACCGAGATGCAAAATTTACCTCAAATTTTTGGAAGTTACTATTTACAGATATGGACACAAAGTTGAATTTTAGTACAACATACCATCCTCAAATAGATGGCCATATAGAGTGGGTAAACTATGTACTTGAGGATATGTTAAAGATGCATGTAATGAATCAACCTGGTAAGTGGGAGGATTATATTCATTTAGTCGATTTTCCCTACAATAACAGTTATCTAGCCTCTCTCAAAATGAGCCCCTTCAAAGTATTGTATGGTAGAAGGTGTAAAGTACCCCTAAGTTCGATAAATCTTGAGGATAGAATGACCTTAGGACCAACCATGCTAGAACAAATATAAACAATGGTACAACAAATAAAGTAGAATCTAAAGGTTGCATAGGACAGACAAAAAAGTTACGATGACAGGAAAAGGATGGCTAACAAATACAGTATAGGGGAACATGTGTTCCTATGTGACCAACTGAAAGAAAACACCTTAAAAACATGAATATGTGACAAACTTGCACCAAAGATACGTGGGGCCCTTTGAAGTACTAGCTAGATTGGGGCCAATAGCTTATCAATTGGCTTTACCTCCACATATAATAACTCATTATGTTTTTCATGTGTCTTTATTAAAAAAATACGTCATTGATAAAACTCATATCATTGGCTAGAATAATGTACATATGGAACCGAAGGGATGTGTCACGTAGAACCAGTGCACATTCTTGACATGAGAGAGGTAGCGCCTTAGAAGTGAACCATTGTGCAAGTTAAAGTTCAATGGGAGCAATATGCTCTAGATGAAGCTAGTTGGGAAATGGAGGATGTCATGAGACAAGCTTATCCTTTTTTTTAAGAATTTAACAAGACTGAATAGTCACCAAGGACAATGACAAGGTTTTAGGGGGACGGACTATGATGCCCCATGTAACATGAAAGTAACTAAATATTTTTTATTTTGTTTCACATGATAAAAATTGATAGATTTTGTAGAAAGTTTTAATTTAATAATAAAGTGTGAATATTCGGACATAGAAGTTAGGAAACCATGCAGTAAATTGATTGTTTATGTTAGTAACTGAATGCTTAGTTATCTTATGAAGATAAGTGACCAGTCCTGGAAGGGAGTTAGTTACCGACTATTAAAGTCCTATTAAAGAAGAATGAAGGAACATGCTCAAGAAAGAAATAAAGAAAGAAAGGAAATGATCTTATCTAAACAATTAATGAAGGAAAATAATAATGCACAAGTTCAAGCAATATCAGTCTTTTACAAATGCCAGAGAATTACAAGAGTTCAGTGGAAAACCAACTTTTCCCTTACAAGTTGTTTGGGACAAACCCTGTTTTAATCATATACATAAATACTGAGACTCTCGTTTTAGGATAAATGTAAAGGGTAAAACCCTTAAATCTAACAAATTTCCTTTTATTAACCCATGTTTGCAGAGAGAGGAATGTAAACCTAAAATTTAAACACATAGAGAAACCGATGATATTTCAATTCTTTTGTACACCCTCTAGCCTTCAAAACTTCTGCCACTATAAATGAACCGAGAAAAGGACTTACCTTGGAAACAAAAGAGTAAAACAATGCATGCTTCTCCCAAACTACTTCACTTAAAGATTAGGTATGGCAACTTGCCACAATGACAAAAAAAAACCAGAAGCATTAATGTAAACAAAATAGTGTTTATATAAATAAACTAAAAGCAAATAATAGCGAAGATTCTTACCTTCCATTTTACAAAGTCTAAAAGCCGAGACAAACGCAGAATAAACGTCGAGGTAAAGAGTTGAATTGCATATAAATCTTGAAGAGGAAGCTGCAAGAATGATCAACCCATGGGCATGAGTTGTTCCATGGCTGTGCCATGGACACCCAAGCGGACTGAACATAATAGGTAAAATGAGATAAAAATATTTCTGTAAGAGTAATAAACCCCATGACTCTCCAAGTCTTAAAAAGGTACAAAGTTACAATTTTTTTCCAGTTGGGAAGCAAGTTTGCCTATGGATGTGGAACACATCACGTGGTTTAGTTATTGAGAATTAAATGTCAAACAATACCCAAATGCACATTCAATGTCAACCAAAATGTTGTTAATAATAAATAATAATAATCTATTTTTAAGGTCACCGTCAAGCGAGACACCAAATTGGTGTATGAGACCCCTTGTTTGCAGGACAAGGGACCCCCTCTGCGCAGGGATTTAACTGCTAAAATGTCAACTACCAACCCTAAACATTCAACAAATTTGGGTTAACTCCTCCCTTAATTAGGTTACGATCTCTAGAATTATGTTCTATGTTTGCGCCTACGTGTACGCAGAAAACAAGCTAGTTCAAGGTGCTAAGTAAATCACAAGTCTCATTACCCTATCAGAATCATAGAAGCTTAAGTTGTCTTGGTAGTACTTATCCTTTTTCCCAAAAGTTAATTTGTATGGAAAGTTGTAGGTATAAAGTCACCCTTTACAATTTGAGAGGTAAGAATCAATGTGTAGTTGCTATACAACAGTAAAAAGGACTATGTAGGGAAGCTTTTTTAACAACTTAAATAATAATAAAAATAACAACTTTGGTAGGATACACAGACATTTTTTTAAAATAATATATTTTCACATTAAATAAAAACTATTTTTTAGTTACATTATATGAACACTAACAAATAAATATTATATGATAAATATATTCGAAGTAAATTAGGTACATCTTGGAATGGCTCACTCATGTTGACCCATTTTCCATTCTGGGAACTCATACATATTCATTTAACTACACAGAAATTGATCTCTTCAAATTAAAAAAATATTAGAAACAAATTAACAAACGAGGGTTGAGAGGAGCAAAGTCCCTGTCTTTGAAAAATATTTAAAATGAAAATTTTGACATTTTGTCAAATAAATGATAAGGTTTTGATTTTTTGATTTCTGATTTTTTAAATATTTTTGTTCTCAAATTCATTTAAGATTTAAGGAAATTGTTAAAATTACTAAATTTATTATGCATTCAAAAACATGATTTTTAATTTAAAATTTACAAATTAACTAAAAAATTATATAATTTGAATTTGACGATAACAAAAAAACAAAATCAAATTATTTAATATTTAAGTTGTTTTATTAGATTTAAATTGATTATAAAAATTATATAATATGATCTTGATGATAACAAAAGAAATCCAAATGAAAATTTACATTCTTTAACATTTAGAATATTTTATTAAATTAAATTAATTGTAAAATAATATCATCTTGATCATAATAAAAAAAATCTAAAATACTATGGAAATTTAAAGTTATATATATATATTAGTTATTAATTTATTAATTCATTTCCTTTGAAAATGATTTTAATATAAGTTTAATTGTAATTATTAAAACTAAAAATAAATAACAAGTTTAAGAGTATCTTGAAACATAATGTGGTAATAATGTTTTTCAAAATTAATATGAATCAAAATTTTAAAACAAAATTACAAATTTTGGTCATATAAGTAAAAAAAATTTAATATAAATTTCCAAAAAACATTTATCTTTAATTGTTTTGATTAAAACAAAAACTTGAACTTTTGTCCTAATTTATTCAAGTTTTTAGGTGTTATTAGAGTTGATCATTATAGCTCTCACAAGAAATTGGTCTATATATCTCTCTCAAGAAATTTAATAAAGAAAATTAATGACGAAATTATAAATATTATTCAAAATTGTTTATACTCTTAAATATAAAAAAGTGAGCCATTTTAAGATATTTCCATACATTAACAAAAAAATGGTTTTAAATAATTCTTACCCATGATTAAATTTGCAATAGATGTGACATGCCCCATTTTTATGGAAATCTCATTTTCAAAATCAAAGATTCATGGCTTTGTGGTTAGAAGATTTTATCAATTACATAATTAAATATTAAAAAAAGTTTTTGTGAACCTACCTTGTATTTATGTCCTTTAAATTAGAAGTGTCTCATACTTTTTAGGAGGAAAAAATAATAACTTTATTGAAAAAGTATAAATAAAATTACAATATATATATATAGATAAAACTTAGTATATAACTGAAGATACAATCGCATGTTTATAGTAGATCAAACATATAGGAACAACTACAGAAATAAAAGTATCCACTACATGCAAGAACGAGTCATAAGCACCATAAGTTCCATCAACTCAACAATACAAAACCTCGAGTACATAAATATGATGAGCATAAAAACATATAGAGTGGCATATGTTTTTGGGAAATAACATATTGATGACATAATACCTAGAAATAACAACCATATGTATAATGAAGATATAAAAAAATTGTTTTTCTATCAAAACATACCAGTCTAAGCCTCCCCTTCGACCTTTGTTTGACCTCTTGCACCTGCACCTATTAATTATGGTCATTTAAAATAAAGAGGGATGTATAACCATAAACTTCAGATACACTAATGGAAACTAAAACTAAATCCCTATTTGGAGGGGAATGAAGAAAAAAGCAAAAAAAAGGAGAAAGGGACTAAGTAAAAAAACAAAATGAAATCACTAAAAGCATGAAAACTTGCATCCTTGCATTCATGGAAGTTTCTATGCATTAATAATAGGAATATTTTATTTTATTTTTGTTTCAATTGTTTATTCTTTATTTTCATGGTATGGCACCAGTCACACTTGAAAAACATTAGTGTGGGAATTTAAAAAAATAATAAAAAAACAAAACAAAACTTTAGATGCAGTTTATAAATGTTGAATATTAAAACACTTCTATGAAATTAATGAAAACAACAAAAAAAAATAATACAATGCCTTAAAAACACTAAATCATAAAGAGTTGGAAACTTTTCTTAGTTTCCATGCATTAATGTTAGGAAACATTTTAATTTTTGGTAACATAAACATTTTTGTTTCCTTTTTCTGTTTTCTATTAAATATAAATAACAAGAATGATGGAGGTTTCTAATATGAAAAAGAGTTAAAAAAAGAAGTTTCCTTCTTAACTTGTTTCATGAATGAGTTTTATTTTTTTTCTCTATTTATTTAATCCTTATTTCTATGGTATAGCACCAATCAACTTTTGGAAAAATGCCAATAAAAATAAAAAAATATTAAAAAATAACTAAAACTTAATTTGAACTTCACACAATTATCTTATTAGTTTGATTTTGTTTGAAATAATAACAAGCACAACTAGATGCATAAGATATAACAGATACACAACAAACAAATATTTTCATCGTGGAAACTATAAAGGAGAAAACCCTGCAAACTTCCTCAGAATAGTATAGTCATAAAGACTCTGTCATAAGATGAGCAATCCCAATAATAAGAAGCATTCAATATCTATCTATCTCTCCTCCCTTCTCTCTCTCTCTCTCTCTCTCTCTCTCTCTCTCTCTCTCATTCCAACTTGAGTGAGTGTGAGGTGTGTATAAATTAGGGTGAGTGCCTTCCTATTTATACCTTTCAAGTGATTGACCTTTTACAGAAGTAGGGATGACTTGTTTCACTAACAGGGCCGAATTATCCTAGAGAGACTCTAAATATACATTACATGATGTTACACTGGGGACTATTTCCCTAACTTACAACGAAGGTTGTACCTCAAGGTATAGACACAATAACGACATCCCGCAAGGAGGAAAACACATCTACATTGGGGGTACAACAAAATACACTGATGATATACATCAAAATATCTTCCGAATTTAAAAATACATCAACATTTCCTCTTAACTAGGAAGGTATTCTCTCTCTTCCACAGTGATCAATGCATCTGGCAGAGTCTTCATCGCAAAGTCATAGAGTGATCATCATAGCTACTTCCATCATTATCTTATTATCGATCATCAAATGGTACTATTTGTCATCGGAGGTTTCTACAAATCCAACCCTCTTTGAAGTTTTGTGTAGGCCTAGTACTCATCCAGGTCTTCATCACATCTTGAGAAAGACATCTCATAGGAGTTTTCCAGTACCTTATTGACATTTCCACGATATTAACCTGCATCTTCTACCTTTATCTCATCATATCTAGATAATCTCTTTTTTCCTCCAGAAAAAAGCAGAGCACACTGAGCATCCATGGTCAACCTACGTTCTACCAGTAAAGGAGAACCACCTAGGTGCACCTTAAGTGGTTCATCACCTAATCATCTCAACACGGGAACACACACATATATAGCTATATATGTAAGGACTGATTTCTACCAAACAACCTGGTACATTAGGGATTTTACAATCTAGGTCAACCTCAAGGACTTATTACATTTGAACAAACTGCATCCAATATCTTTTCTGTTCAGAGAACCTTCGCTACGTATTACCTTCGAGTAACCTGCATACCATGCCATGACTCCTTTTGCACTCAAACAAACCATAGGAATTATTACATTTGAGTAACCTGCGTACCATGCTGGGGCTCATATTTATATTCGAATAACCTGTCTGAGTGATTATGTCGAAGGATAACCTACGAGCTTTGCCGAGATTGATTACATCTGAGGAAAACCTACAGGACTGGTTACGTATGAGCATCCTACTTCACTAGGATTTTTCTTGCTTAGACAACTTGTATCATTTTCCATGTGAGATATTATGCATTCGCTATTTCTAGCATAGAAACATATTAGGACTGATTACATCCAAGGATAAAATGCAATCTTCTCTAGGACTTATTACATCCAAGGACAACCTACATGACTGATTATGTCTAAGAAACCTATGATCTTTGCAAGGATTTTATGCTCAGACAGCCTGTCTCTCTAGCTATGCTAAAACACATCACTCCATCTTTCGAGGGGTCTTGTTCTAGATCACACCAAGTATTTCTTTGAAGTACTCAAACTTCACTCTAGCTAGAGGATTGGTCAACACATCGGCTATCTTCTCATCCTTTGCAATGTTGTTAGCTGGAATATTTCACCTCCTGCGGACAGCAAGGTGTTCCACTGGTTTGAATGGTTTATATCCAGAACAAATAGAGGACAGAGGTTGAAGACTCTCCCTGTATGCAGTAGATACCTGGGATGTAATGCCTCGATAGTTATCCTGTGTACCTGCAATAAGCTTCAACATGCAAACAAATTGAAACTACCAGAATATAATCTACTTATCCATGTTAGTGACTAAGGAATCTAACAATATATGTGGGATAGAAATCAACTTGCATTAATATAGAAATATGAAGAAGTTTACAACCAAGCCTTAGTGCTAACATGCATCTCCATGAAACCAAGCATTCTCATCCCCATAAGCTCCAACTCTAGCTCTCTATGCTCTCCAAATGGTCTTGGGCCAAGTGATCAATCCAACAGCATAACAATACCTTAAGAGTTCTCCCCTCAACCATGGATATGAGCTTGTATTTATAAGGCTCAATGGATAGGGTAGGTTGAGAGATTAATGGATGAGGTGGCCTCTAAGATCCTAGGATGAGGGATCTCAAGCTCAACTGACCCACAATGGTACACTACTACATTTCGATCCAAAATCCGACAGAAAAATCCGACGGCACGTGGATTTTTCTTTTTAAACTTACCAAAAATCACAAGGATACATTTTGTTTTTGTAAATGTGGCCACAAGCGTCGGTGAAGCGACGATTATTCTCATAACCATCAGTTAAGCGACGACTCCTTTCTATTTACTTTACCATTTTATTCACTATTCACTATGCTCAAGCATCGCTTAAGCGATGGTGCCTTTCTATTTTGCTTTATTCACTATCACTCGACCCCAACAATTCACATTCAGTTCGCTTCCAACTTGCCTTTCTGTTAGTTATGCTTTATGGATCCCTTCTGTTCGCTTCATTGCCCACATTCTATTGGAAATCTGACCCTATACTTTCTCTTTCATTTGAAGGATCATCCGACCGGCAGGGATTATGCAAGGACCCATACCGCCGCAGCAGAATTAGTGAAAAGCTCCTGGTTGATTCATTCACAAGAAGATACCGCTAGGATAGGGGATTGAGATAGATTGCTTGCCTTGGTTCGTTGGTCCGGTTTCTCCTTAGAGCCTGAACTCTGTTAGTCAATCATTTGACAGAGCCAGACGAGGGTAAATGACATTGAGCTATTTTGATTTGGTTAAATAGCTCAATACAACAGATCATAGGTAAATACGAAAAATCACAGGTTACATGAAGAAATTAGAGGTTAAATGAACTAAATTATAGAATAACTGAAAAATTTGTGTTTTTAAGCACCAGATGGGAATAATTACTCGTTAAATGGAAAAAATTGCAGGTTAACTTTTTCACATTAAGTTTTCAGCGTATATGGGCCATTTTCTTCCAAAACCAGGATTTTGGTTCACCTAGAGAGTGTTCAGAGTTTTTCAGGTTGCCTTCAACAATATTTTCTAATATTCTCCGATATTCTGATAAGTTTCTTTCAATACCCATGGCAATATATTCTCCAAAACAGTATATGCTACATTGCTAGAGATTTTGAATCGATGTGTAAGTCAACAGTGTCTGTTTGCTCCAGATTTTTAGTAAATACAGTTAGCATATTGTTTTCTTGTATAATGATTTTTTAGAGTTGATATAGGTTTCTTTTTATTGGAAAAGTTTGACATTGACTAGGGGTTCTATCAAACGAGGTTTATAGTTGACAATGGGTATTTTTTTAAGCAGACTTTCAGTTACATTCATTCAGATGATCTAAGAATTCAATTTAAAACCCAAGAAAAAATTGTTGACCTTATTTTTTGTTTCCAAATGTTTGTTCAAATGTATTTTTTAGCCTCTGGTGAGCCCATTGTGAAATATTTGGATATTTGTATGCGCAGGTTCTCTCTATGGTTGGTATTTTGCAAGATGAATTGGACCCAATGGTATCAGTGATGAAAGTTGAGAAGGCACCATTGGAGTCATATGCTGATGTTGGAGGTTTAGATGCTCAAATTCAAGAGATTAAAGAAGCAGTGGAGCTTCCTTTGACCCATCCTGAATTATATGAAGATATTGGTATAAAGCCTCCAAAGGGAGTCATTCTTTATGGAGAACTTGGAATAGTAAAAACTCTTCTTGTGAAGGTACATATTGTCGATTATGGTTATTTGAAACATTTCTGATCTGCTGGTTAAGGTTTTAATGTTAGTAAACAATCAGCTCACTAACAGTAAACATGTCACAAAGAGGGATTTGAACTCGGGTGGGGAGGATAACAATTTTTCCTCATAACTGCTTGTCCTACACCCAATTGATTGTGAGAGGTATATTCAGTTGTACTGGGTAAAAATAAAAATAAAAGTAGTTTAAAAAGAAGGCAGTAACGTACAGTCGAAAGGTAATTTGTAATGGTTAAATGATATAACGTGTCTTTACCTGAAAGCTAATAATTGGGGTAATAGGTAAGAATGCGTAGGAGAACCTCCTCCTGGGTTTTTCTAGACCAAAGATATATAAATAAACCTAAAATAGAATTATCATAAAGGGTTTCACCAGAAAAGCTAGCCTTGTTGGATTTAGCTTGACTACTAATGGGATTTAACAGGCTTGCGATGGGCACTTCAAGGTTGACTACCCTTTCTATGGCCTACTTGCCTTACTTTATTCCGACAGCAATAGCAACCAAAACACCACCTGGCATGGACCTACTGGTTTTATGTTACCTTTGGATTGGCTGAGATACATGGTGTTGAGTAGGGATCAATTCCTGTTGCATAGCCACTTCCATGAAATTTGTGGATCTGGTTTTCAAAGGTGATCCCGATCATGGTGACCTTAGCCTTCACTTTGCTCTATGCAACTTCAAGGAGTTCATTTGCAGCTTCAATGATGTCAAAGGTGAGTTTCACAGTGAAGTTTGTTAGTAAATTTTCACTCAAAGACTTGGCGGGTTCGTTTTGTTGATGTTCATGATACTCTCTGGGTAAATTGCTGCATTCTTCTACAGCTTTGTGGTTCTGCATTCAAAGTACATTTTCCTTTTTGGAGGTGGGTTTTTTGTGCAAATTTGGTGTGTGAGATGTCCATGGCAGTCACTGGTGATTTTCAGGAGAGCTTCTCGTGAATTGCTCTAAATTGGCTCTTGTCCCTCGAGCACTCTCTTATTTGGCAGATGTAGTTCTGTTCTGAGCAATTTCTTTGTTATTTATACCTGGTGTGGGTAGATTCAGTCTATGTATTTCAGCATGACTGTCTGTTTTCATCCTCCAACACCACTATGCAGTCTATGGCAGGTTCCTTGGAATGTTGAGCGCATATTTGGTGCTACTCATGCTCTCCAAGTGGCTTGTGAGCACACTACAACCATTGGAGGGCTTTCTCTCATGTCGCTGTCATAAACATGACCTAGAATACCTTTTTGCATCACTATTTGTTAAGTATTGTGATGTAGGATAATTGGTAACTTGCCCAATTGTTGAAAGGGCGGCCTTCTTACTCCCACGTAGGATTGATTATTGACAGTTTATAATAAAATATTTTTAAGGAGGATATTAGAACCTTTGTTTGGAGGTGTTATTGGATTGATTTATTTTTCCAATTTGCAATCTCAAAAGGTCTCAGAGTTTTTCCCATATATGCTTCATACAATATCAATTTGCAATTTTGTTCGGGGTGTTGCGAAGACCATTATGTAAATGTTGCCCTTCCAATCATCAATGAGTATTTGCACACCACCATTTGTTCTCCTCTTTGAGATCTTATTCCTTGAGGATAGAGCACACTACAACCAATGGAGGGATTTCTCTCACGCCGCTGTCCTCAACACAATCTAGAATACAATAAATTGGGTTAATTACTCATATGTAGGCTTCACAAATTCCACCAATACATCAGAGGGTTTGCATGTGGCCTCAAGTGAAGATTAAACATAATCTCAACATGAACAATTCACTGATGATGTATAAATAAGCCATTCAGTGCTATGCATGCATGTGCATTGGCCCTCCTCTAGTGCTATCTATGCACCTATGTTTGCCCTTCATCTACAGAAGAGTTGGCCTTTTTATGGGCCTTGCAAGTGTGTTGGCCCTCATGGAAAAAGGGAAATTTGTAGGGTCAGGGGATTTTTGCAGGGCAGTGTTTTACATGTGCCAGCCTTCCTTCAAAAGGGTAACAACAACACTTGCATGGGCCTTCCTTTGCATCTTTGATCTCTTTCCTTGCTTGCATTGGCCAACCTTTGTGTTTCTCTCTTTCCTTACCTGCATGAGCCTTCCTTTCACGGGCCTTCCTTGCCGGAGAAAAAATTTAATAGGATGTTTGAGAAATTTTAATTCAGGCTTTTAAAAATTGCCTAAAATTTGAACATAATCTCAAAATATGCTGAAGTTGGTGACAGAGGGGTTAATAATTTGGTACTTATATTCCATGATTAAGGAGATGGATAACTCTGATACTGACTAAGATCAGCTCTTTATATTGTTAAAGGGTGGTAATATCCACCAAGTATCTTCAAATCAGGAGGGTTGCGAGAGGAGTATCCTTAATTTTGTTATATGAAACTGTGCTAGGCATGAACCATAGATTATTCGGAGTTTACTTCCCAACAATACATATAAGCCAATAGAAGGTTCCATATGTCAGCAATGAATGTTTGAACCCATGCCGAAACCCATAAACTTATAGACCAATGCTTATCCATAGCCTTATCCTCAATAAACACTCTTAGATGCTAACACCTTAACATGTGCACACTGAAGATATCTGTGCAAGATTGGCTTACATTCGGTAATAGAGGAGCTAGATTTTCAAAATGTATTCAATCACTTCACTTTTCTATAATCAATTCAATCACTTTGCCCGTGGAACGATTCTTCTATCATGTTATGCACAA
This sequence comes from Pseudotsuga menziesii, assembly GCA_001517045.1. Lineage (NCBI taxonomy): Eukaryota > Viridiplantae > Streptophyta > Pinopsida > Pinales > Pinaceae > Pseudotsuga > Pseudotsuga menziesii. The sequence continues at coordinate 581,135 of LPNX010230368.1, forward strand.
TTGCCAATAAAAAAACACAGGACATTACAATAAAATTATTGGGCTTAGGACTATGTTGAGGTAGTAACTAGTTATTCTAAAGGGTCATGGGGTTGAGTGAATGCTCATTTGTTCTTATGGGACCTCCCATCATTCTTATGTGCATCACTGACAACCAAACTCTTTGTCATGCCCATGTCACACCTATAGGCTATACTTGCATGCTTAAACTCCTCTTTGAATTGTCTCAAGCAAGTATTGAGACACAGTCAATAAATTATTTCTTATATGCATAATATGCTAAGATGCCAGGAGAGAGACCATTTTTTATACCCCTAAACCCTCTGCCCCACCTTTTCTTATTTCATTACCATTTCCCATTTCTCCTTCCTGGTAACATACCTCACATATAATAATCATAGCTTTGTGGTCCTCTATAAAGTTCTTACTTCACAGGCTACAACTTTTGAGTGAGGCTGTATTAGAGACAACAAAGTGCAATATGTCTAGGTCACCTCATCCCTCAAGTAGGCATGCTTTTGGAACCACTATTATTGCGCGATTAATTTTAGGTCTCCGAGGGATCAATTTGGTCTTTGGATGATAAAGAACACATCGCTACTAGAACAAGTGGCATGTGGCTTCCTAGGGTCTTGCAATGTCCATATGGATCTAAGCAATCCTTCTATAGATGTATCATCAAACAAGTATTAGGTGATCTTATACATGTGGATTATGAACATGGAAGCTAATTTTTTGTTACAGGGTCTTAGGTTGATGGAAGTTTCAAGGTTTTCTGGGCCATGTCATAGTTCTCTGTTTTTTGGGCCATGTCATTGATTGTCCCAGGGTCATACTCGCAATCCTTGCAAGTACAGGTCATAGTTTTAACTAGGGTAACTAGTTTTTCAAGCAAAAAAGGAAAATACTGTAGTCAGGTTTCCTATTTTTCTAATCTGTGTCAGTCAATGACTGTGGAAGGGGATAACCTGTGATGCATGTAACAAATAAGATATTTTTTTAATAGTGAAGGATACTAACCACTTAGAGATCATTCATGTCATACAGGTTTCCTATTTTACTAGTCATACTTGATGTCTGTGAACATATCTATACTCTGACTTCAGTCAAAACATTGACTGAGTTTCAAAAATAATTTATTTTCTAGTTGACTAAAGATGCATGGCTTATATTCATTGATCGTAGCAAGTTGGAAATGTTTAAAGATTGAATTGATGAATATCTCTGCAAGCATTAGCCTTACTAGTAACATGGAATATCTTTTTTCATGTTGTGTTACCCAAAATAACCAAGAAAATACCCAATGTGCTTAATATGGAGAACATAGCTGTGGAGCACAACTCTAAATTTCTAAAATATTATAGCCATAGGTGTTGCACTGCAACCTTAACAAATCAAGATATGGAAGCAGATGTCCATAATTTTTTTTTATAGAATATCTTAAGCATGTGTTTTTGAGAGAGATTAAATCCTTGATGATGGATGATGGGTTCTCAACTGCAACATTAGAATAGTCAAACAATGGATGCAACTAATTTCCAAAGCCAATGACTAGAGTTAAATAGACTCTCTGTACACTCATTTGCCCAACATTATTCATATTCATCCCATTGATGCAGGGGCATCCCACTAGCTTTCTGGAAATCCTGTATCAATTAAAAAAACCGATCTAGTTTGTTCCTTAGCGTTTATTTGTTCTGTTTTCGAGTCAATCTCATCTTAGGGAGAGCCTTGGTGTGCATTTATAAGCATTTCATGATAAGAGAGGAAAAGTAATCTGTATGCTGATGTGAATGTAAGCACCTTGCAAAGCAAGCTCAATTGCAAGACGGTCTGTTATTTCATCTCGAGAATTGATAGTGAGAACTTGGCATTCCTCATACCCAGCTACAGCCAAATAGTTCTCATTTGCAGAGTTGAAAACATAATGAACTAGTTCAAATCGAACTGAATTCCTGGAAAGAGGCTTCACATTAGACTTGTCTGCTGTCATAGGTGCAACAACTGGATGTCCAATAAGTTGCCTCGCATCTAATATTGTTACTTTGTCACCTTAGAACTAGTGTTTGACCAAGGCTTCTCTGTTAATTTTTCAAAAACATGCTTGTTAGCACCATACGAACCCAGTGCAGAAACCAGAAAACCCAAGACAAACTTCAAACCCTCCGGATGGGTTTCATCGGCAGACAACTTGAACACCATATCAATTTCCCTCTTGATAATAAGCTTTATTGTGGACTCACCATTTGCCAACTGAACTACAAAATTGAAGTATGCTTTCGCAGTAGGAACATCAAATGACACTTTGTACCACATGATAAACCCATGATTCTAAATAGCCTGTTCCTGTGGGAAGCTGAAAAGTTCCTCCTTGTGTAATCTGTATTAAATTATTTCTTATATTGAACATCAACCAGGATGGGAAGGTTGTAGAGTGGAGAATCATGTGCCGAAGAATCAACATTAGTCTTGAAATTAGCAAATACCAGCAAACCAATTGTGTGCTGTTAAGTTCCACTGGAGGACAAATGCATACTAAAAGCATATAATGGTGCCGCATATGGTGAAATGCTACTAAACTGATCAAAGAAAACTAGAACTGCATGGTCCTAAAGGTTACTTCTTCTCAGGTTGAGGCATTATTTGAGTTGATTAAAGGGTTAATCAAGGACATAACTGGAGCACTGTCTGTGGATGAGGTGAATCTTTTAGTCTTTCTTATTTACATTTTTGGTTCATTAGATTCTTTTATTAACATATGCTCTTCATTAATGTCTCTGGGGAGAGGTGTTCACTGTTTTCTTACTTTGATCATTGCCACACAAGGCTCCTTGGTGTTTCATCAATAAGTGCCGATCTTCCAGCTGGAGGCTTAACATAATGGATTGCTTCCTAAATTTGGTGGTATAGTCTTGGACATTTTGACCATCGCTTTGGTAGAATTATTTACTATTGCCATTCAATCAGCTGTTCCTCTTGATAGCCAATGGGATAAAACTATTTTTTCAGGGCTCTTGAAAGCAAGACTTCTTCATAAATTAATTGCCTAAGCTTCCAAAGATGCTTCCAAGAAGGGGTCACTCAAAGATGCCCACAAAGAAACCCAACACTGAGCTCCAAAGATATAAAAGAACTCCAATTTTCCCATAGCAACACTTATATGTTGAACACTGCCTTAAACCCTCTGAATTTACCTCCAAAACAGGACGTTTCTAAAGAAGGCTGAATGCTGATCAGAAATCAGTGGAAAAGATTAAAAAAAGGGGTGGCCCCTCCTTCAATCTACAACTAAAAGAGAGGGAAACCCTTCACGGCTGAAACAGGGAAACAACAGGGGCAGTTCATTTAGGGCCAAGTGTTGTCCATTAGATTCAAGTTTTCAACTCAAAATGCGTCTATTTGCACAAAACTCCTATAGGCTAAGTCTGAAACCTTCCTAGAAGCTGGACAGCAGCTTGAATATGATAGCTATCAAGTGAAAATCCTCTAATAGCTGATGGCTTCCTCAAGTTCGATCACTGCTGTTTCCACACGCTGCTACAGGTCAAGAGTGGCTATGTGTGCCAGAGGATTCTCAAATGGTCAAAAAGGAATGAGTTTACCATGCACCCAGTTCAGGCGCTTCAACCATTTGGAAAATGGGTTTTTCAATTTGTAAGACCCATTAACTGACCAGCCAGGCATTCTGGAGCACAATATATAATTACTACAGCTGTATATCTCATCAAATGGGTAGAAGCCAGACCTACTCAATATTTCTCCACCAATACTGTAGCCTGTTTCATTTTTTAACATACCATTAACAGGTTTGGCTGGCCTAAGTGTTTTACTAGTGATTATGGCTGCCACTTTATTTAAAAGTACCATGATTTAAAAGCTCACCCGGGAGTTCATAGTCCAACATCAAAATAGTAGTCTATATAATCCATGATAAAATGGAACCATGGAAGATGGCTCACCTGACCTAATAAGGGTGAGGAAGCCTTTAATCAAATTGAAGAATATGGGTTGACCAGGGTATGTTCAGCTAACTGTGATGATTTGGATGAGAGGATTCCAGTAGTATTCTAGGCTTACAGAACTAGAACTAATAACTTGACCAAGTAGACTCACTTTCGGTTAGTATATGGATGAGAGGCTGTGATCCCAACATAATTTTTAGTTCCTATTCTGCTTATTTATTATGTTACCATATGTCTGAGGAGTCACTCACGGAACAAATAACAGAACTGATGTAGCTGGATTAAGCCTACGTTTGTTTTAGTCAATTTCCATCAAAAAGTAAAAAAGGCCAGGAAGACGGCATGGCACTATTTAAACATAAAGAAAAAAACATTTCCCAAGGGATATATGGTATTTTATGATAGCAAGTACCTAAAGGAGCCAGGCAAATGACAGATGCATTGGTGGAATTTGTTCATGAACTTGAGTAGTTGATGATATTGTTTGTGGCTTCTCTGTGTTCTTATATGTGAACTTGCTTTGTCTCCCAACAGTAACTCAACCTCAATAGGTCTATGGACCTTTCCCATCCTCCCTGTTTTGTTCGGGGTGTGAGGCAGGGGCTTGGGATTCTTTGCCTATGCCCTTGCTTCTTCAACCTGCCCTTTTGACTCCCATGCATGTTTTCTGTTCTTCAGAAAATGTCTGAGGACCTTCCACTGTGAAACTCTTGGTAGATTGATACATGAATTGGATGGTTCTGACAAGAGACAAGGGAGATAACCCATAAATGCCTTGATTCAATTGAATTATAGCCGAACATGGACAGTCTTTCCCTACCTTCCAACATGGTTACAGTTGTCAGGCTGCAGGCAACATTGCTCCCTTGAATGATGGACACTTCCCTTCATAATGATTTCCCCTCCTTGGGGTGTCTTGATACAATATGAGCATTTAAATTGTTTTGAAATACAAAATTCTACTACCTCTAATCATCATTAACAGGTGGCCGTAAATGGTTTAAATCACCATTATGGCACTATTCAGTTGCTTTCAAATCCTCTCTGACCTGGCTCCCAATCTCTTTGCCGGCATGGATATTTGTCACCAAAGCCCAGCTTCCCTTAATGGTGGTTTATAGCCTGTGGCCATCAGTACCCAATTTCAAGCACGGTTTTAGTTGTGAGCCAATCTTTGTTCAACCTTCATTTTCTTGGCATTAAGGTAATGGGTAGGTTCATGATGCCTCTTCAAAAGTTTGTTTGTAATTTGCTGCACTCTGAATCAAACATCAAATTTTTTGTTTAACAACAGTTCTTTAGTGTCTTTCCTCAAGTTTGTTTTTGAAGTTGGACATGGTTTCTGTAGAGCTGTTAATTGGATTGATTTAATTGATACTTTACTAGCACCTACTGTCTTGATCAAAATGCTGTAGACTGGGATTCTATATTAAACTCACATTGTGCCTAAGAATACAAGTGAATGCAAACACCAAAAAATGTAGTGTCAACAGAGATATAGTGAATAAAATATGTTGTGACAAATGCAACCTATATTAAGTTACGGGTCATGGAATTTTGAAATAGTCTGCCAAAATATTTGGCATCCTGCTTCCTCATAATAAACCAGACTTTACAAGTGAATTTGGATATTTAATATATCACAATAAAAAAGAGTAATGAATGTCAGAAATGCTTTGCTGTGGCATTGTTCCAAGAGAATTCTAGTCAGAAATCCAGTGAAATGGTCTCTTGGAAATTTTTGAGCAAAATAATGAAAACATGGAAATCAAGTTGTTTGACCTATTGAGATTATGTTGATGAACTATGTATGTTGAATGTTTATAGTATATACCTCCTATCATATTTAGGTGATGTGGTAGCTCTATGGGAATTGTCCAGATGAAAGTTAGGAAACTGGTACAAAAAACATTATGGGTCCATATGACTTGTCACTTCTGTAAAAGCCCAATTAAATTGTGACAAATTTTCTATAAAAGCCAAAAATTCCAAAGTACAACAATGCATATGAGTGTGCTTTTTTGAAATCATCTTCTAGGTTTATCCCTATCTTGTTCATTTCCCAACAGAATGAAATCCTAACTAGGTTCTGCCCTTGTAAATTTTAGTTTCCAATGTTGATGACATTTTGGATTATTGTAATTGTGTGTTTTTATTCTGGTTTACTATTAAATAATTCTAAGAATAGGTCCTATATTTTGGTTGTTTAGTGGACTTGTATCTTCTCCAATTGTATTGATTTGTTCCATCAAATAGATATACAAAAATGTGAATTTGTTATTGCTCTCTTTTATGTTTGATATTTTCTGATGGTAATGTTTGGGATGTGCAGGTTGGGTCTGGTAGGAATTTGCTACATATCAAATTCATGCCAGGGTGATTACATGTATTTGTTGATTTTTGCAGCTTCTCTGGGTCAACCTTATCATGGACACTCTTGGAGCTCTTGCATTGGAAACTGAACCCCCAACTGAGAACCTAATGCACTGGCCTCCTTGTTATTTCGACAATAACCCCTTTGGCTATCCTCCTTTTGTTGGTTTTCCTAACTTGAAGCTAACCATGCCCAACATATGTAAATTGACATTATAGTAAAATTGAGTAGAATTGCAAATAAGTACTATTGATTTTTATTCCTTCACTGAAATTGATCAGAATTCTAATGTAGCTTAGATTTAATGGGGCACCATTTAGTAATTTACGATTCATTTTGTTAATTATAAATTTATACCACTCCGGAAAACTGTTAATAAAAGGAAATGCCACTTCAGCAAGCTCGTCCATTAGCCTATGCAACACAACACTCCAATATGTATTCAATGGTTTGTCTCCAACGGTTAGTACAAAGATGGGCGATGAAGCAATGCTATGGTTCTGTCATCTTTGCTTAGCTTCATAACCCATGTTTCTGCTGTCAGAGTTCACTGCTACAAGAATTCTATTGTTTTATCAGGAATTTAAACTAAATATAATCGGTGAGGAATTGACAGAGTAATAACTTCTTCCACTATAAGCTTATGATAATATTTGTATTTTTTTTTTAAAACACTTATAGCCGTCGGTTAAGCAACGACTGTAAGTGATTTTAAAAAAAAAAAATTCAATAAGTGTCGCTTACGCGGCGTTTTTTTTTGGCTAAGCGTCACTTAACCGACGGTTTTTTTTGGTGAACCGACGGTTAAGAGATGCTTAGCCAAAAAAAACCGTCGCTTAAGCGACACTTATTGAATTTAAAAAAAAAAAAATCACCAAAACTGTCGGTTAAGCGATGCTTAGCCAAAAAAACCGTCGCTTAAGAGACACTTATTGAATTTAAAAAAAAAAAATTCACTTACCTCCGTCGCTTAACCGACGATTTACATTTAACCGACGGATTGGAAATATGTCGGATAACCGACGCAAATCCACCGACGCTTAAAAAAATCATAGTGTCGTACATGCGACAGGGAAGTGTCGAAAATCCGACAGTACGGACGTCGGATTTTTGGTCGAAATGTAGTACTGGTAGTGATAAGGGAGGACACGAGGGTTATCATCTAGAAGCCTCGAGAAACTTCTCTTTTTCCCTTTTTACCCAGGGTACCTCTTTTCTCCTTCAATGACAGAGCGGTTCTGGTAAGAAACACTTATGGACTAAGGGCCATAAGCGGTGGCACCGCTTGTGGATAACAAGGGATAGGTGGTGCGAACAAGGTACCGCTTCTGGACAAAGGGGCAAGCACGGTGCTGGGAATTTTCATGGAAGATTGACTATTATCATGAGTTTTCACTCCAAGAGCTGGGATTCACGGCAAGTAGGTATGTCAAATGTCTTATCTTATCACATGATGGTGACAAGATTTTGGTATAACAGGATGCCCCCCAAAGCATGAGTCTTAGAGGGATACGATAAATGAGAGCTTTGAGAGAACAAGTCGTCACCATGAGATGAAAATGTCGGCTCGATCAGAGAATGTTGTCAAGTAGGAATCTGTAGTACATCAGTATGTTGACTCATAGACACAAGTAACCAAGATCATGGTTGCAGACCAATACAAGGCAGATCCATGAGAAGAATAAATAAGCATGGCTACAAGAATACAATGTAGACCCATGTGATAGAGGAATCAAACTTGGACATAGGTACCAGACATACAACGTAGATCTATGTCATACAGACACAAATTTGAGCATAGCCATGACCATATAAATGTGGATCCATGCTAGATATACAAAACTCCATTGCAACCTAGGGAAAGCAATGAACGCTTTAAACAAATACCTAGGGTCTTCATCTCGTCTTCCACAAAGTATGATTTTATCCATTTGATTACAATTATTTGATGCCGAACATGGTAGAAACCACTTGATTACCGGCCAATGATGTGAAACGTTAACAAGTGCGAGGGAGATCACCATTGATGTCAATGATTCCCAAGGTAGCCTAGTATAAACTACTGAGTGCGAATAGATGTCTTGATGTCAAACACCCAGTCGAATCTATCGATCAAAGGTCAATGATGTGAACCTATGTCAAGAGCAAGAGAATATGTCATTAAGGCATACATATCTCAAGGTACTAAGTATTGTTTCTAAGATTATTTCCCGGATGATGAGCTGATGTCGACGGGAAAAGTCTCGTCGAAGGAGGGCCGTGATGAGTCCCACATCGACGACATGAAACTCGGAACATAGTTCTAGAATGATGTGAATGTAGTAACCATAAGAATAACTCAAAGATACCAACAGAAAGACTGTGTGGACTGCAGAGATAAAACTTCTTCAAATCCCCCTTTGAACATCAGGCTGCATGACAAAAAGACTTGACAGCATGACTGAATGGGATAGACACACAATGCGACAGTGGACAATGAATTCTTTTTAAAGACTCAAAAGATTGACATGACTCATGAAAGTGGATCATCGCGGAGATCAGTTGAATACCCAATTGACTGACATGATGTGTAGACAAGTGCCATGTTCAAAGATAATGACAAACAACTGCCATTATTTCCAAAATGATTCCCTTCCCATTTCCCCCATCATGATCGATGAGTGCCTCTTTTCGGTTTTACGAGTTCAAAGAGGGTAACAAACACTTGATATAGCTTGTCAGAAGACAAGTCCAAACTTATATATTTTACGAACCTGAGAGATGAGGGGTTCGTTCCCAAAACGGGTCTCTCAATGTTTAATTTAATGATTCCACTAAAAGAAAACTCGGTATCGTTCATGTTTAGAGAGTTTGAACGAATACGGAAGAACACTCCAAAGGGGTCCTTTTTCGTATGATTTAGTCTCTAAGGCCCGAAAAGGTGTAAAATCATACCTTAGAGAACTGTTCTAGTCATGATTGGCTGGAGTCTTCCTTTTTCGTAAATAGTCCTATCCGAACCGAAAAAGAGATAACCTACCGTCGGATGGACGACTCTTCAAATACTTTAACGAGTGTGAAGAAGACAAGATCGGTCGACAATCTTTTCGTATTTAGGGAGCCTGAAAAGAGTTCAAAGAGAACTCCATGAGGTTTCTTTACACAATGTCATTTTTTACGAGCCTGGAAAGAATAAAAACAGACTTGACGATCTTTTCATGTTTAAGGAGTCTGAAAAAGAGGTGAAAATAAGACTCCATGACACTTATTTACACAGTGTCTATTTTTAACGAGCTTGGAAAGAAACTAAAATGGACTCGAAACTTTGATACTAGATTTTAACGAGCATGACAAAGTGTCATAATAAATGCTCATCGACCTTTTTCGTTTTACGAAAGTGTGAAAAATCCATAAACAAACTTCCAAAGCTTCTTACGATAGTTCTCTTATCCTGCAATCGACTCAAAACAAGTGTTAAATGCATTCATAACTAGCATTAAGGAATTACGACAGATAAACTTTGACTAAAATATGATTTTATATCAAAACTATAGTATGTTAGACCCAAAAATGCCTATATAAGTCATGTAAATAGTAAAAAATCAAATAATTTCACTATTTACCTATAGCAGAGAGCACTTAGAGGATTTTTTTAGCCAGATCTTCAGCAGCTGATACTGGGAGTTTCCAACATCCGTTCTCAGCATTGTCGGTTGCAGGTAACAACTAAGACCCTTCTCTTTCATTTCATAGCATTTTTTTTGAGTTTTGGTGGGGTTTTGGGCTGATATGGCAAGCCCTAAAACCTTAAAAGTGGGCACCGTGGCTACCCCTTGCGGGATGCGCGGTACCACTCGAGAACCTCGCCTCTAACATAGTTGATAGGCGGTGCCACTTCCTGTCTCCAACAGTGCACAGGCGGTGCCGGTCGTGGAGAAATTAAACTAATAGCATGGGCAATATAAATTCATTCCTTTGATTTTTAATGATCAAGGATTATCCTAATGCATACTATGATTGTTTTTGGCAAGTCTAGGTTGCTCAAAACATGGTGATATGGAAAGAAAGAACGCATGACAATGAGGATGCTACTGCTGAGAGAAATGCGGGTTGTATTGCCGCATTATGGGATTGTGGGCTCCTGAAGTTCTTCTAGACCCCAAGCATGGTGTCACATGAGTGGTTACTAGAACACATACTGCAGATGTGGAATCCAGAGTAGCAGTATTTCGAGGTGGGGGCCCATATTCTTATAGTGGAAGTAGAGGACATCTACTTCTTGACAGGTCTCTCAAGATGGGGTGGTCCCATCTCACTGATAGGATTCTGCATTAGAGTAATTTTGGGGTCTAAAATGGGCCTCCTAAGGAAAATAATAAAATAATAGTTAAAATAATAAAATAATATTGATTAATTTTGGAGGAAGAAAGAAAAAAACTACCTTTTGTGTTCGTATTTTCGACATATCTACCTGTGTTTTTACTCAAATTTTGATTAGGAGAGCTCGTTGGATGTGGAATTTGATTCCGCATCCAACGAGTACCCACACTGCATACTTTTGATGGACCCCGCTACCCCAAAAGCAAGAAATACCTGAAAAAACATGATGATGATGTCATCATCACATTTTTTCAGGTATTTCTTGCTTTTGGGGTAGTGGGGTCCGTCAAAAGTATGCAGTGTGGGTACTCGTTGGATGCGGAATCAAATTCTACATCCAACGAGCTCTCCCGATCGAAATTTGAGTAAAAACACAATGAGATATGTCGAAAATACGAACAAAAAAAGTAGTTTTTTTTAATGACAAATATGTCAATTCAACCATTATGGTTGACTTATTTTATTGAAATTCTATTGGTTCTTGAATTCCAACTCACAAAAACTTGTTTTGGCACGTTTTCTTATAAGGCCCATTTTAGACCCCAAATTTCCTCTAATGTGGAGGGGACATTACCATTCGAGAGATTATAGATCGTCACAATGCACCAGGGATAGGTACATTGGGGAAGAAGATCCCCATCAAAGTAGTGACGGATAGGGCCCTACGGACCATCCTATTTACCATGCAGAGGATGGTCGAGAGTCAGGGTGTGCATCAGGCTTCTATGGCACACATTCTATACGCTGTAGAGACCATGGCACCGACGGTGTTCAACTGGGTGGAATCCATGCTTCCAATCTTCAAATATCAACTGACTAAGTGTCGGTAGGGAGAGCTAAAGCAGTTTGGATTTGGTTCCATTTTATCCTACTTCTTCTTCGAGTGGGTTCCATATATGAGACCTCAGGTGGTCTTCTGGAGTCTGAGAGAACGGGAACTGCGTATGCTGAGGTGGGTCCAGGTCATGGCTCGCACATGAGCAGGTAGGGGAAGGTTGAAGTTCAGTGACCCATTATTCAGATGGCTCTAAGATCAGATCCTCATGGTTGAGTATTATGCTTACACAGGTACGGACTTCACTGGAGATCCTGACCTACCACTCCCACCTGGCGGACAGTGGGGTGACATCGTTAAGAAGCAAGAAACCCTAAAATGTATGAAATGTTTTTATGTTTTTTAACGTTTTATATTTTTTATGTTAAGTGACGAGACCTATATATTCTCATGCAGATGTAGGAGCATCTCCATTAGATAGGTGAGTTGGAGCCCACTTTGTACCACAGGGTGATGATATCATAGGGGAGTTGGAGGAAAACCTAGAGAGGTTGACCTTGGATATCCCAGATGCTGACATAGATGACCTGCTGATGAGATATCAGAGATCCAAAGCGGGCATATAGGGTCGATTCAATAGGCTGTTGCATAGGGTGGCTTGAGCAGTGATGTGCTATCACGAGCACCACTAGTGTATGAGATATGTACTGAAAGCTAACAAATTTAGGATTTTGTATGATGATTTTGCCTGAAAGCCTATGTGCTTCAGATGAGGTCTTGGGACCTATTTTTGTAAACTTTTTTGTATATATATATACATACTTTTACACGGTGTTTATATGTTTCAAATGGAAAATGATTTTTCTATGAGTTTTATGTGTCTTGAATGTTTATTTACAATGTACCATGTTTGATTTCGACATCATGAATGGGAAATATGCCAATCTAGGATGTAATTAGCTAATGAGTCAGCAACTACATTATGTTCCCTAGGGATATGCTTATATGTGATGGTTTCAAATGATATTTATAGCAAACATACTCTCCGAAAGAGACAGAGGAGCATCGAGTTCCTAATGGTGTAGACATGGTTTAAATGGAAAAACACGAGTTGTGAGTCCATCCAAACTACTATATCATGAACATCCTGGGAGGCAGCTTCAGTCAGAAGACCGATGACTACTTCATACTCGGTGATGTTATTAGAAGCGGGTCCTATACAAACCACTCCTAAACTTACCAAATATTCAGCTGGGGAATAGAGGACCCAAGCAGCCGAGGCGAGATTCAAGGTGTGGCGGAAAGCACCATCAACAAAGCCGTAGAAATCCATCTGCATGACCAAAACATGGTATAAACAGATGTGGACACTAAACTCAAAACCATCTTGAAAATACCAAAAGACAATTAATATACATATATACAAGATACTAACCAAGCAAGACCTAGGCATAGTACCTTTTCAGGTACAACCCATTGCGAGGTTTCCCTAAAGGGATTCCATCATAATCAACGAGCTCATAAGCTCCTTTCTCTAACACCTTAGAAATAACAAAAGGTCCATACCACATGGACTCGAACTTACCCTTCCCTAGTTTGTCATATCTCTGATCATAAGCCAATACTAGGTCACCCTCGTTAAAGACACAAGGCTGGATGGATTTATCATACTGCGCCTTGATATGTTTCTTACGTGCCTCATTAGCCAAGGCAGCATCTCTTCGAGTCTCGTCAAGGTTACTCAAGTACAAAAATCTTTCTTCCTCTGCAAAAGTGTTTGGGAGAAGTTCGACGGCAAGTTGTAAAGATGGAATCTGACATTGGATCGGTAAGACAACTTCAAGTCCATAGACAAGCTAGAATGGCATGAAACTAGTAGCTTTTTTCATAGAAGTTCGATAATACCAAAGAGTGGAGAGAATAATGTGGTGCCAGTTGGATTTATGATCTCCAACCATCCACTGAAGCATAGTTTTCAAAACTTTGTTAATGGCCTCTACCTGACCATTAGCTTATGGATAATATGGCGTAGAGTTTTCATGGTGAAAACCTATCTTAGGACTCAGTTCCTCCATCATCTGATTATGGAAATGGAATCCGTGATCAGTAACGATGGACTGTGGAACTCCAAATCTAGCTATGATATGATTGAATAAGAAAAGAGCAGCAGTTTTACCATCTTCTACATATGTAGGCATGACCTCAGCCCATTTTGTGAAATAATCAACTGCTACGATGATGTAACCATGCCCCCCGGCTGAGGTAGGATTACAATGCATGAAGTCAATCCCCCATTTGGTGAACGAGCCAATGGCAGTGACAGGGTGTAGCGGAGCAGTATGGGTGCACTTTTTAGGATAAAAGTGTTGACAAGGTGGGCATTTATTAATAGCCTCATGACAGTATTTGAAGATAGAAGGCCATAAATAGACAGCGCGAAGGATTTTCTGGGTTGTAGCCATCGCAGATAAATGACCGCCACATGCTCCAGAGTGGAAATCATTCAACACATGTTCAGCCTCCTCATGGGTGAGGCATCGCCGGAGAATAGAGTCAATCCCATGTCTATACAAGGTATCATTCAAGATGAGGTAGTATTTCACGTAGTGATGGATATGGTGGCAATCATCACGAGATAAATGTGGCTGAAATCACTGAGTTTGGAGATAAATTAGCAAATCTCCATACCAATGATCAGTAGTGCTAATCAGGAATAGGAATTCATCCGGAAATGAATCACTGGGCTTAGATTTCGTCGAAGCACAGGGAAGATCACAAATAATCTCGATAAAGACCAAGGATTTTTTTGATGTGGCCTTGGAAAACTCCAAATCAAACTCCTAAAGGATGATGATCCAGCAGGACTATTTTCCCCTGAGCACTTGATGAGTCAGGATGTAATACATTGGGTTCTGGTCTGCCAATACGGTGGTAGTGCGGAGCAGAATGTAGTGACAAACATTTTGGTACAGTAATGACCGTGGCCAATGCTAACTTTTCCACACATGAATAATGGGTTTTAGAGTCCATGAGATTCTTACTAGCGTAATAAATCGTGTGCTCTTGACCGTGGAGATTTTCCTGCACTAAAACCATAGCGATGGTAGTAGTGGAGGAAATAATATACAAGAGAAAGTCCTTTTAATAATTCAAGGGGTGTATCATGGGTGAATGAGTCAGAGTGTTCTTGAGATTATCAAAGGCACGTTAGGCCTGGTCATCCCAGAAGAATGGAATGTTCTTCTTAAGGAGATGCATATAACCATGTGTTTTCTCTGTGAAATTGCACACGAAACAACAAATAAAGTTTTCCTTCCATTGCAAAATTTGGAGTTCAAGGAGATCAGTTGGGGTTGGTAGATCTGAAATAGTGGCAATCTTTAAAGGATCGATCTAGATGCCATCTACGGATACCACAAAACCTAGCAGACATCCCATCTCAATGAAGAAAACACATTTATGCGGAATGATTCGTATATTATAATGACAACATATTAGGAATATGTCTCTGAGATGACCAGGGTGGTCCTCCCGTCACTGTGAATGAGCAGGGTGGTTGTCAAGGTACGGTTCAACAATATATTTAATATTGGAAAACGCATAGGACATCGTGCGCTGGAACATGGCTCCAGCATTTTTCAAGCCAAAAGGTGACTTCTTATATGCAAAGGTTCCCATGGGAAAATGAATGCCATCTTATGCTGATCGATAGGTCAATCTGATTATAGCCAGAGAAGCCATCCATGAATGAAAAGATGACACTTCCATCACAGTTGTCGATAATCTGATCGATGTGCAGAGTAGGAAAGTTTTCCTTGGGACAAGCTTTATTCAAATCCCTAAAATTGATGCATACTCTAATGATGCCCTATTTTTTATTGATAGGGACAACGTTTGATACCCATTTCGTCAGGGGTACAGGATAAATAAACCTAACTTTGAGAAGTTTCTCAATTTCAACTTTAATAGCTGCGGTATTCCGAGGATGGACTTGCCTAAGTTTCTTCCTGACAGGTTTATCCATGGGATAGGTTTTAATCTCATGGACCATAATGGATGGGTCAATACCCAACATCTCTTCATAGGACCAGGAAAAAATATGACGGAATTCCTTAAAAAGTTCCTTATATGCTTCAGATTCATCTGCCAAGTAGTTCTTCCCAATATGAACATGCTCGATAGTATCAGGCTTGGCTGATATGTCAATCGGGTTCGTCTGAGTAATTTTGCAAAGGTTTCCTTTAGAATCTGTATCTTGCAACAATATAGGACTTTGGGGAATGTTGACAATATCAGTAGGAAACAAGGATGCAAAATCATGGCTAACCGAACTAGTGTTGGGGAGGAACATGGATCTATGATGGTGATCCTCCCAAATGGGCTCATCTGTATTCATGATCTCCATAATGGACTCATCGGAACAAAAAGTCTCAGAGAGATAATCTAGAATAGGAAGAGAAGGTTCTAACCAGTACGGTAAATGGTAAGGATCCGAAGCCACTAGATGAAGTTCATCCGTGTTATCATTGGAAAAGGTTTGAATGGTGTCATACATAGCTTCGTGTGGACTCAAGGAGGTGGAATCAACAACATGTTTACCCTTAGGCTCATAATCAAATGAGGTGATCATATGGACTGTCGCAGTATTCGTGCTAGGAGGAGTGGATGGAAAAATCCCCATAAGGGATGAATCCTTGAACATGCCTACCCCAATCGACTGATAAGGAGGAGGGGACTGGCCTAAAATGGGGATGTTATTAGCTGTAGAGGTAGTAACATCTGGCATACAGAAATCAAGCTGATCAATCATAACAATTCTCCCTAGATGTAGAAATTGGACTATTTGAAATACTGTTGAGGCAACAGCAGTCATGGCATAGAACTAATTCCTTTCTAGAAGGAGGTTGTAATATAAAGGGGAATCTACCACATCTACTTGGATGGAAACATTTTTTCCCCCTAGCTCGACCGCTAGGGCTGATATGAGACCATGGGTTTGGAAACCCCATCCGTCAAAGGCCTTGAGGGTTGTAGGTGATGTGACAAGCTCGAGAGAGCCAAGAGACTTCCAACAAGTCAGAGACAAAACTGAGGTCGAAGCTCCTTCATCCAGTACCATTCGAAAAAAAATATTTTCCCACTACTTTCGTAATGATCTGAAAAGCAAGTTTATACGGTAATCTAGGCTTATAGTTCTCAACATTGAAATGAATCAAGTTAGTATTATCTGGGTCTAAAGCTCCTAATGCTATCAACAAGTTTTTACGTTGTGTGGGGCAACTTTGGAGTACCTCTAAGGTAGACAATGCACAAGGTGCCTGAGAAATATCTTCAACCACATTATAAAATTGAGTAGCTCGGGCATTGGGATTAAAGACATCCTTCCAAAGAGTACTCTTAGGTGGGCGCAAAATCATGTCAAGAGTAGGCTTCTCGATAGATAAGGGGACAGTAGATGAGGATTAAGGAGAACTAGTAGAGGGAGATTTCCCTGAAGAAGAATGATCTTCTTTCTTGTCTGCGGGTTTGTCATAATTCTGACCTCGAGTTTCTAGATTGATGGTATCTGAGGACATCATATGAATTTCCTCTGACGAACTAGACTTACCCTAATTAGACATGTGGTCTATCAATTGTTGTTGAGAGGGAAAAGGATCCGTAAGTACTGTAGGTGCGGGATCGGACTTCAAAACTGGGAGATTTCGTCCCGACGAGGACACTCCTTTGAAAAGTGGTCACCACCACATAGCAGACAGGGATATTTTTCCTTCCTTTTCCCCTTGTCGTTAGCACTGTTGGTTGGTCTTGGAGTCTCCTGTTGTTTTCCAGGTTTCTTATTTCTATTTTTACCTTTCTTTTTATTATTACCCGAGGTTTGAGTACTTTGAATAGAATTGACGTTGACGGAAACCTTAGGAGTCAAAGGAGTAGGGGTGGCAGTTTGGGGTTGCTTGGTAGGTTTCACTATTGATGGGGATTGGATCGAATCAACAATCCCATCAACAGGTACTTCTGCGGGTGGCTTGGCAGGATCAGTGCTGGGGAGAGGAGCTTGAGGAATTAGGTCATAAAGAGTTCCAGACTGGGAATAGACCAAGTCTAGGTACTGATCCTGACTAATAGCCTGCTCTTCGGTAATGACACCGCCCATAGCCACATCTAAGGAAATAGGAGGAAAAAAGGATTTGGTGAACCAATCAGCTAGAAACTAATCCGGAATATGGGCCTTAATAAGCCTTCTCCACCTTCTCCATTCATGAATATGATCGAAAATGTGGGTGGAGGTGTTCTGTCGTAGAGAGGTTAAAATATAAGTGCCCATTTCATAATGAATAGGGAGCTGAAATTGTGTAAGAAACATGGTTTCCAACGAGCCAAAATCCACAAACGAATGTTGTGGGAGTTCAATGTACCACTTTGCGGCAGTACCGGTCAAATTTTGCTAAAAGACTCGTAGCCGAACGGAGGCATCCATGAGGGAATTTGAAGAACACCACAAATGGAATGTCATAACATGGTTCTTCGGATCATCTCCATGCTTCCCATTGAATTTTGGGATATCTGATGGTAACTTTACCGGAATGGGAGGCCACGAGGGATTGTGTCGAATGGGGTCATTAATCAACTTGGACGAATCAGGAAAGTCCAAATTTGCTAGGAAAGGTAACTATCGGTTGGGTTGCACATACTGGTAATATTGGTGCATCCCTGCATCCCTGGTTAGTCCTTATTTCTTATTATTTTCAATTGAATCTCTTTGCAAAGGATTCTTATCAGGTGCATCTCTTTTCCAAGGCTTCTTTTCAAATTTGAAGTTAGGCTTGGGAGGAAATCTTGTTCTAGGAAGCACATTTTCGAGATCTCTAGTCAATATCATTGCATCTTTTAATGTAGTGGGCTTGTGGGATTTGAAATTTTTTTTTAAGGGTTCATCCAAACCTTCAGTGAACAACAATACTAACCTTCCCATAGACACATCATCCACCTTGACTGATAATTTTTGAAATTCCATCATATAATCAGTAGGGGTCCTGACTTGCTTCAATTGGGCTAGTTCTTTGAAAGACAATTCTGGGTCTTTTTGCTCAAATATATCTAGTACCCAATCAATAAATTATCCATATGTTTTAACCTAATCATGAACCAAAGTTTTCAGGACATGGAACCACCATTCATTGGCATCTTCTTCCAAGTGCAATATGGACATTTTTAAGGCATCTTCTTCCACCATTGGATTCAATTGAAAATACACATCTAATTTTTGCACCCAAGTGCTAGCATAACTTTGAGAGGAACCATCAAAATTAGGGAGTTGCACTTTACCAATGGCACAAGTCTTTGTTTTTGAATAGATACTTATTATCTTTCTTCTTTTTGAGTTTGTTTGTAGCAAGCAATTAATGATAAAATGGTACACGTTTTTTACAATCTTCATCCAATTTATCCCATTTGTTTTCCATTGTAGCAAGTTCAATTTGAATGTAAGGATCTTCTTTGGGTACAAGAAATTTAGGTGCAGTAGGGCTTGGTGTGCTTTGAAATTCACGGGGTCTACTATGGGATCCCGTTCTTGAGAAAATATGCTCACCCATTGTCTTCTTTCTTCTGATTGTGAATTACTACTATCTCATATTACTCCTAATTTGCTTCCAAAATGGCTAACCAACAATTGTAATCCTTTCATAAGATACTAGTTCATGTTCTTGGTTATGTCATCAAAGAGACGTTGCATGAGTTTAATATATTCCACCTTATCATGATTAGTGTATCCCTTCCCCTCGTTAGCAGTGATGTCCAGGTCTCCAAATTGGTCCAAATGCTCCCAAATATTCATAGAAGGTATATGAATTATATTAAGTTTTGAATATTATGTTCAGGGAATATTTATGACCCTATAAATGCTTCTGAAATTTTTTTAATATTCTGATTGAGGTAGGAGTTTTGACTAGTAATTTGGGGTTCTAATTCCCCCACAATGAATACTAAAAATGGCTTCCCAAATGCACTCAAAGCAACTATAATTTATAAATGGAAGCAGGGGAAATGTAAAGGAAATCAATATGAACTCATATTCATCACCATTCAAATTTTAATGTCTGCTATAACTCCCTTGAATCAGCTGCAAAAAGACTAGTTTCAACCTTGGGGGATGATAGGAAAACTTCTCCAAATGCTATGAAAATCAACAAAACAACTCTAAATTCTTATGTACTGAACATTAAAATCATATAATCCATCAAAAACATTTGATTCATCCATAAACCATAAATATTGTACTTATCCATTCAAATCTATCAACATTATATTGGTTCACAACAAGGTAGTGAGGAAATGACACTGTTTCTTCATTGTTTAAAATTTATACATGAAATATTTTGGGTATTTCGACCTGAGAGTATTCTGTAAATACAAAAATAAAACTCCATTCATCCATAACAAATCAGTAGTTTACTAATCCATTCAAATATATCAACATTACATTGGTTCACCACTAGATAGTGGGGAAATGGCATTATTTCTTCATTGAATAACATTTTTACATGAAATATTTTAGTATTTCAGCCTAAGAGTACTCATAAATTGAAATATAGATAATTTAAATCAGAACATAAAATAACGGGGCATTATAATCTTTCCCAAAGATATCAATATCTCACCAAAATCACAATCCCTCCATGAGCAAGAATATGCAATAAAAAATGGAAATGGTTGAAAGGAATTAATGCAATGGAAGGAAACAAGAGATTCCCTGTAGCTTACACCTGAACATAAAACTCCATTAAATCTCCATGAAATACTTTAGTGTACTCTCCAAACACCAACTTGGATGGGAATGTTTCACCCTCGAAATTGGAAAAGGAAAGAAACTAGTCATCCACTGGCTCTCTCAATTCTCAATTGCAAATTTCTCAAATGATAAAAGGAAATTATATTGGTTGATTCCTATATTTTATAAAAATAATTATCCTTCTAAGGTTACAAATCCATCCAAAAACTTAATCCAATTCGAATTAGGGTGTGTGCTCATGATTTTCCATGTGTCCTCCCTTTCCTAGCCTTCCATCTTCCCAAAATTCAAGTAGGATCCCATTGAGCTTACCAAACTCACATGAGCACCCCCTTAGATGATATATTTTGACCTGCCATGTTATATGTGTCAGATTCCAGCCTTCATGTCTTATTTGTGTCACAGGTGTCATAGAATATTCATCATTGTTGTCATAGAGCTAGGAAATATAGTCCAAGTCTCTCACTAGCTCCAAAATGGCTCTTCCTCTCCCATGTAAGTTACATTTCCTTCCAAATTCCACCTATTATGCATATGGCCAAGTGTATGAGCCTTCTAAATATTCCAAGAACCTTTATGCTTCCCATGGATTCGAAATTGCAAGAGGAGGATGCCATGTGGCACCAAATTTCCAGCTTGTGTGGGCCCCATAGTCTCCATGTGTCTCCATGCTCCATTGCCACTCAATTTTATCTTGTATTTATTTAATAAGCTCCAGTATTAAATATTTATCCCATTCTGAACATCATTTATTATCTCCCTTATTAAAATTCCAAATGTATCCATCCAACCTAGGGAACTAGTAGGATTTATGGAATTGTCCTGATATGCAGTTATTTGAATAAGGACATTACACTGAACCACCAAAATAACAAGGGGTATATGTCCCCATTCCATGCAGAGGATCCATATATCAAAATATCTAGTTCGACAAAGAAAACCCGTAGAGACAAAAGATAACAATATTGAGTTCTATCTACAAGTCGAAGAAATATGGCATTTTGTTAAGAAGCAATCACGAATAACAGACGAAACCATCAAGAGGTTTCAGAATATTATAATATTTTACATTGGGGCACACCATATATATTTCAGCCCCGAAAGCACCCCCAAAACCAATGGTTAGCGATGCAATTTTAGCTAATTGGTGAAGAAATTGAAGCCATTATTCAGGACTGGCCTGAAGAATGGTGGGTACTTGTTGTAGAGCACCAACTCTCTAAAGAAGAAGCACCGTGACAGGATGACCCATTGGAAAATAATAATGGAGATTATGGAGGAGATTCACTAGTAGAAATCCTAAGGAGTTATCCCTATAACAGTCATGATGAATCCAACAAAAGCTGAACATATCCAGAGTTGAGCGATAAGAGAAAGTGCTCAAAAAATACTGAGACGAGTCGCAAGAAGAGGAAGGATGACAGATCATATGGGATCATCGGCCTTAGAAATGATGATTATAATATTCTTTTAGAATTAATGGAAGAAATTACAATCCAAATTTGCAGGAATATCGGTGAACGACATACAAACCTAGTAAGCAGCGTTACTAATTTACTACAGACACTTTGTACTGTATTGTAAGAAGTTCGATTCGCGGTAAACGAAGCCCCATATTTGACTGTGTCACTTGACCAAGCACCATATTTGAATGTGTCACTGAACCAAGCTGGCCCATCTAAAGAGTGACCTGTCAACACACCATCAACGACTGAATAGACAAAGACTCAAGTAGTTGGTCAAATAATTGACCTAGGAACACTAGAGCTTAATGCCATGGTTAAGGATAGTGGCCATGTTACTGTTTTTTTTTTGCAATCCCAATGTATCAATTGCATTCTATTCAGTGCGTTGTAGTCAAAGAGATGAAGACAAGGGGACATGCAATATATGGATAGCTGAAAACATTGAAGAAAACCATTTTGTCGCTCAAAACAATAGTCAATGATACTAAGAATAAATATAAGACCTGACAGGATGACAAGAAGTGACTAAAAGCATCTATCACATTAAGTTATAGAAAATTCATAGATGAAGGCATCACACTAGAAATGTTTGAAGAAGCAAAAGTATTCAGACTAGGTAAAGTCACTGAGAACCTCCATAAGCAAGTCATGGAGTTGTAATCCAAAATGATGCCTCGTACACAACCATAGGTACTGGAAGAGTGAAAGAATACATCCAATGAGATTGTGCAGAATATGGAATAATCATAAGTACTATGTGCTAAAGCAGTCGAACAAGTTTCTAAGTTATCAGAAGATTTGATTGACGAATCAGATTTGGAGCAGGTGACAAAGAAGTTACACACCGTTGAGGCCTAATATACCCATCCAAAGAATGAAGTGAAAAAAATGCCAAAAATAGAAAATATGGAAAAGGCTGCAGATATGAAGAAACTACAACAAGTAACCAAACTACGCACACAACAACAAAAAAGAACAAACAGTGTCACATAACTTCAAGCAGAAGAAGAGAAGGTAACATGTATTATTGAACTTGTTTATGAAAATGTACGACAAGAGATTGCTTCGACATGAATGACAAATTTGGGACATATCAGCTCTGAACTTGTAGAAAAATTGAAGACGGTATAGGAGGAAGTGCCACAAGAAACTGAATAGGTTGTGAAAATATTTCAATATTTTCATAGAAAAGTCACAATGAAAGAGATTTATGACTAATGCGGCTTGGTATGAGCCACGGGTGAGTGTTGGGGGCATGTTGGCCCTAGGAAAAGTTAGACAGAATAATGATCAGAAATATGAATATTCTGGTTGTAAGATGACTAAAAGATGCTATAGAAGGAGTAATGACGGAAGAGGAATAAAGCAAGTCGAATAGTAGAGTTCGAATTAATTTTGGTAAAGAGTTAGACTAAAATCTTGCTCATAGTAATACAAAATGATTTTGATTTGGGTTGATAGTGCCTATTTTTATATGTAATGGTATGGGTTAAATTAGAAATACAACCTATCAACTAACAGTTGAGAGTTAGTCAACGGTTAAATCAAGAAATGTAAAAATATTATAAAAGCATCGATCCAAGCTATGTTTGAATGACACTAAAGATGACAAAAGAAGGAAATAAAGAGTTGCAAAGAACAAAAGCATTGATCCAAGATGTGTTTGGATCAACGATCCATTCAAAGAGAAACAAAGAAAGAAAGACAAAAAATAGAGAGCATGAGATGAGAGATGAATATATGAATTGTAAAGAATATAAAAAGAAAATTCTGCAATCTGAGTGCACAAACAAAAGGTTCTAAACCATTTATAATTCTAGATGAAGAGAACCTTTGTGGTTTTTCTCGAATGGGTATCCACATTATATCTTGTCTCTAAGTGTTTTTATTGTTTGTGATTTTGTTGAATGCATATATATGGTGTATGAGCGGATCTGAATGTGTTGTGCAGAATCTGTTATGAATGGAATTATATGTGTGTGTGTGTGTCACACATATTAATGAGTTAAATATGTGTTAATGATTTATATTATATTAGGTTATATATGTCGACGAATCAATAGGTTATCTTTGTGAATGAATGTATGGGACAGAAGTCTATTATGGGTTTCATTAGAGCTATTGACAATGATGTTCATATAATAGGGAATTCTCCCTCACAACTGTAGAAACTTGGTTCTGGAAATTCCCAATAAGATATCTCAGGTGAGATTTCATCTATGTCGCAGGTGTTTCCGACAAAGATCTCCTCTGTTATTGATGAACCAAGATTTGAATGTGGGTCGATAGAGATCACGTCAATAGTTGGTAAATGAAAGTCTGCTAAAGAATTATAAGGATAATTGCACTTCGGTCGACTAAAAAGAAAAGGAAAGAAAAAATCAGAAGAAAAAAAAGAGCGCAAGTTTATTATTTTATTGCAAGAAATTATTTTTTCATAAGTATAGAATGTTGTCACATACTATAGGTCTATCGCATAAGAGAGTTTATGTCGCACGATGGAATTTTTTCAGAAGTGACAGTTGGATAACAATTAATTTGAAGTAACAAGAGATTTTGGTGGCATGATTTTTGGTCCCATCTGACATTAATGCACAATAAATACCTGGTGGCTTGACAAGTGAAGCGACGGTTTGATTAGGGGTTTTATTGTGATGATTGGAAATATTACTCCATGCGACAGAATTAGCTGACACCTTATCCATTTATTACAGACACACGTAAGCGAATAAATTTTGGCATGTGTAAACTTATTTCATCTTCGCGTCGAATTATGTTCATTCATTTGCATCCAAATCACTAATTCTCAGAGTCGATCTATCTACCAGCAACTACTTTTAAGTTGAAGCTATCTAACTGCTTTGGATATTCCTACATCGAGCACTGGTACGGTTCATGCATATGGCATGGAGGTTCTTCACTCCATGTCTATTATTAAAGAACCTCTAGAAGTTATTTTATGATTAGTAATGGCTAGCACATCAAGAAGTAAATGAACTGGCCGCAAAACTGCTCATAAAAAAGTACAAACAATCCCCATGATGCTGAAGCAACTGGATATGGGTTGGAAACCCTGTTTCTAGGTTATGTCCTGCCAAGGTCAGATGAGGCACTTAAAGTCACTATTTATAAGAATGCCGAGTATCAGTTGGTAAATCCAACCATAGCAAAAGGAGTCCATGTGACGATAGACATTCTTCCAAAGCTGAAGAAGATTGGGTTCATAGGCCATGATCTGTGAAAGTTCCTTGAAATCGATATGTCATGGTATATGAACACTGTCTAAGAGACTGAAGATGTACCTCTTCACTTGGTCACAATGGAGTGGGATAGAGAACTGCACAAATCCAGATTATTGCCACTGATGCATATGCTACATTTTGGTCGCACTGCATAAGTAAATACATGTGTGATGCAGTTGTTGTTCTATTTTCGTGGACGATGCCTCTGCATAGATCGAAAAATATTAGTAGATGTCTACCTAATAGCATAAATCACATGAATTTCTCTTGCAGGGGTCGACCTAATGTCCTTCTTCACTATAAAGGACTAGGATGCAACCTTTACTAATAGGATGAAGGGAAAATATAATTTATCCAGAGATAAGAGAGACTTTATGGTTTCCTTTATCAATAAATTTTTTATTCAATTCACCACCAAAGTTTTATCAAGCATGCTGCTAAGGAAGATGTGACCAACTCAGTGTACCACCAGAACGGTTGATGTGGTAGAGCAATGTGTTGTGGGCATTCAGATGAACTAGACAATGTATTTGTTGAACGAATTGCTAGTAGATGCCACCAATGCGCAAGAAAAGGGTAATACTTTTAACTATTCATGGTTTTTAATTTTATTTCATTTGTCGCATGGGAAAATTCGGCGGACTACTAAGGGGTATATGTACCTGTACCATTTTAAGGAGCACGATACTCGAATCTCTGGTATGATGAATAAAATACACAACAAAAGAGGGATAACAACAATGAATTCTATTTACAATGTGAGGAACTAAGGTATTATATTAGAAAACAAGTAAGAATTACTAAGGAGACCATACAATGGTTCCACAACATTATAATAATTTTGGTCGGGGATCATCATATATTCCTACAACCGTGACAAGGTCCTCATAAGAGATGGTTGGATACACAATTTCATCTATCTATTGAAGAGATTGAAACAATTGTTCAGGACTGGCCTGGAGAACATAAACAACCTGTCATAGATGATCAACTCTATGCAGAAATTGAGTCATGGCAGGACCGAAAATTAGGAAATAAGAATGGAAATCATGAAGGAAATCAACAAGGAGATCCAGAAGGAGAATAAGGATAAAGAAATTCTCAATATGAAATCAAAGAATATTCTAGTGATACCCTGATAGATCTAGAACTAGGGGAGAAGAGAAAAAAATCTAAAAAATCCAAAAAGATTCATAAGAAGCAAAAGCCTGATAGAACATATGGAATCATTGGTATTAAAAATGATGACTATAATCTCATATAAGATCAAATAGAGGAAGTGGCAAATGAAAGTTGTAAAAATGTTGATGAAAGGAAGATTGAATTGGTCAATAGCATTATGGATTTGTTGTAGATTCTTTGTGTCGTGGTAAAGAAAGTAAGATGAATGGTTGACCCAGATGCATATCTATTTGTGTCGCTGGAAGAAGATGACCCATCTCAGGAGTGATCTGTAGATGTACTTTCGACACCATCACACATAAATATTCAAGTCATTTCCAAGGAAGTTGACTTAGTTATGCCAAAACATAACACCATGATCGAGTATATTGTTCATGTGATTCTTGATTTTTCTGTAGTGTTAATGTATCTGCTGCATACTATTCAACAGACTACAATAGAGGAGATCAAGAAAAGAGAGTGTGGTCTGCTTGACTAACTCAAGCACTCCAAAAATACCATTGTAGCACTGAAGAACAAAGTAAATATGACAAAGTTGAAAGATAAAACTTAGTAGGATGACAGGCAGAGATTGGAGTAGAGTGTTGCACTTACTTGCAGTGACTTCTCTGACGCAGGAATTACAAGTGAGATTCTCCAAGAAGCTAGAATTTATGACTTAGGGAGGTATCCAGATACCTTTGTAAATGAGTCATAGGACTGGAAACAAAGCTGACTCCTAGTACACCACCTGAGGTACTGGAAGCTCGACGGAAGGCAGTGACTAAAACTATGCAGAGGATTCAGGATGCTAAGGAAATTTGTTCCAAAACATATGAACAGGTTTCAGAGTCATGGGAAGACTTGATGGATGATACAAATCTAGAACATGTAACATAAAAAAATTCATAATGCTGAAGAAAATCTTAATAAGTTGAAGAATGAATTGAAGAAATTGCCAACAATGGAAAATATGAGCAAGGATTTTGATTTAAAAATATTATAGGAATAAGTATCTAGAATACATACAAAAAAGTAGCAACGAACAAATTGTGACATAACACTATAGATTAAAGGCATGAATACTACAGGAAAAATCCACCCAATCCATGAAAACGTGCGACAGGCACTAGGTGTGACAAAAGTAGCAACTTCAGAAGATATCAGTTTTGAACTTGTGGAACAATTGCATATTGTCCAGGAAGAGGCATGACAAGAAGCCAAAGCAGTAATGAAATATGTCAGGATTTTTAGAGTAAATTCGACCCTACAAAATTTTTTGGACTAAAGTGGCTTGGGATGAGCCATAGGTGAATGTTGGGGGCCTATTGGCCCTAGGAAAAAGATAAATAGAATTTTTTTCATAAAAATGAAGATTCTGGTCGCAAGGAGAGAAAATACTGTGACAGAAGAAGTTGCGACAAAAGAGGAGAAGAGAAAGTCGAAATGAGGAGTTTGACATAGTTTTGGGTAAGAGGTAGTTAGACTAATAGTATAGTTTGGGAATAAAGTATGATTGTAAACTAGGTTGGTAGTGCCCATATTTAAATATAACAGGATGTTTTGAACAAGTAAACAAATTTGTCGACTGACAATTGAGAATCACTCGATGGGTAAAACGAGAATTGTAAATGCCTATAAAGTCAAGCCAAGTTGTGTGCGGGAAACAGAGATAAAGATAATAGAGAGACAAAGAGGAGGATTAGACAGATAGACTTAAAATTGAGAGCATGAGACGAGTAAAGAATTCATTAATTGTAAAGAATATGTCACGTCCCGGTCTTGACCCCGTTACAATAGATGTATATGATGTATATATTGTAATGATCATGGTGTGGAGCTAAAGGCCAGGGCCCCACCATTGATTGGTTATGCTATCTTTTGGGATTTAAATCGTCACCGATTGAATATCGGGGCGTGCGGCGCATATTAAGTTTCAGCATCATGTAAATATGCATCTATAATTAATTAAAATGAACACAACCAGCTACGGTCGCGGTAACTAAATCGAAGGGGCATGATATTCCAAGGATAAGGGGGGGTGAAATATTTAACCTATGGGCCAATGGGGAAAATCCAAATGTCTAGGAGGAAACCCACCCAAGCTGTCAACTACCTTTCTTGTCTTTTTCTCCAATCATTTATTTCTGCCAGAATGTGGTTGAGTTAGTTATTGCATGGAAGGGGAAGAGTATGGGCAACCAAATTCGAATTGGGCAGAGACCCATTTTTGAAAAACGTGTTCTGACTTCCATGGCAAGAAAAATACCCAAAAACGTAGGCCTTTCTTCTAGGCATCCACGTTTTTCATTTTCCTGTCCATTCTCCTTCACGTTGGGGGTTTTTTGGCAGCAGCTGGAGTTTTTCCTGTGTGTTTGGATCCCACGTTTTGGCTGTTGGTTTCATTTTTCCCATGGATTGGAGGTCGTTTTTGTAATGCCAGGGCCTGGGTTGTCTTCCTCACGTTTTTGGAGCTGCTGGTACATTTTTCCATCCGCGTTTTTGTGATTTCATGAGTTTTTACCATGGCTGGGAAGAGCCATCCACGTTTTTGACTGTCTCAGTGACTATTGGCCTCACACACAGGCTATTTGGGACGTTTTTCCCTGCTGTGAGTTGTGCTCACTGATAAGCTACAGGATTGTGTGTTTTCCCCCATGTTGTGAGCCGTTTTTGTTGTTATGTATGGGGCTATGTAATTCGTTTTTACTGTTCAAGCTGTGTTAGCTAAATTGATTGCCTGAGTGCAATGGTTGGTCTTTGGACTGTGTGAGGAGTAAGGATTTTGGATTTGTTGCTTGACAAACCTGGTGCTATAAACCACATAGACAGAACTAGAGGGCTGTCCTTCTTCTCCATCACCCCTGAATAGCATTGGAAGGGAATGCAGGGCCTGAGGGATTGCGTAGCAGAGAAGGGACTGATTCCTTGTGTTGGGTGTGGATGGGTGTCTTAGAGGTCAGGCTAGTTATGGTGTGGGTGTTCTTGGCTCTGTAATGAGCTCACCAGCTTAGCAATTGCCTTCTTCAGCTCCTTAATGGCCTGATAAACCCAACTTAGTTGGCTTGGCTGTGTTTTTGTGTATCCTGGCTATGTGTAAGCCTGCTAGTTCCCTTATTCCTTGGAGAATCATGCCCAGCTCGGGGGTGGCAGCGCTGCTGAGAGATTAAGGAGCACGCCGGCCTATGGTTGGGTGGAACGTTGCAGCGGCGTAGCTGGTTGTGGAGCAAAGCTTTCATAAGATAAGTGATCTTGTGTATTTTACCTCTACAATTCCACATTTACTGTTAATTAAAAATGAAATGAACATGTTGAATTCTGCTTGTTGAATGCACATTGATTCCGTTGTGCAAGATAGATAATCATAGCTGTGCATAATATACAATTGCATCTGTGCAAGATGAATTAATTAAGCTGTGTATGATGAAAAATTAAATTGTGCATGTTATACTGTCATGCATTCTTTCTCAGCATTCTGTTTTAGCAGTTTTAAGCATTGTATTTAAGCCTGTACATGTTCATGGGTGGTTAACCCGGTCTAATTCAACCATTAGATCGTGTCCTCCTTGCCGGTCGGAGGCTTGGGGACGTGACAGAATATCTAAAGAAGAGTCAGTAGGATGTGTGCACAGACTAAATGCCTTCAAATATTACTCATGCCAGATGAAGAGCATCGTTGTGTTTTTTCCCGTATGATTTTCCATGCTAAACATGTATCTTTGTGTCTTTGATATCCATGTTTTTCTATGAATGAACTGTTATGAGTTTGGTCGAATATATAATGGTATAATAGTATGGAATGTTGATTAATGTGCATTAAAATCTATTACATGTTGTTTATGTGTGTCAACATATCAATATGTTGTATTCCCTGATATATGTATGATTCCATCCATTGGTTTATGTTGAGTTTCCTGATGATGCCGATATAAGAAAATACCCTTCCATAAATACATAAAGCTGATCTGTAAGTCCCCATAGATATCTTGGGTGAGACCTCATCTGCGTCGTACATGTTGCCGACGGAGTTATACTCTGTTGAACTTTGTTGACGAATAGGGAAGTCTGAAACTGCATCAACCGAAAAGATGCCAACATGTAGAAAGTACTATACCGAAGGACGTACATGACATCATATTATTCATGGGATTAACAGGGTACTATAGCAAGTTTATAGAGAATTTTTCAAGAATAGCTAATCCTATAACCACTATACAAAGGAAACGTATTAAGTTTATATAGAGTCAACAATGTCAAGATAGGTTTGATAAATTAAAACATTTGTTGACTACAACACCTATATTAAGAATTGTTGATCCCAAGGAATATTTTGTAGTTTGCACAAATACAAGTAAAGATAGTTTAGGAGGTATTTTGACTCGGGATGGCCATGTAATTTGTTATGAATCTAGAAAATTCAAGGATCACTAAAATAACTATGTTGTACATGACATGGAATTATCATCCATTATGCATGCTCTTGAAATATGGAGACATTATTTGGTAGGGAATAAATTCTTGTTGTTCATTGTTAACATTGGAATAAAATACTTGTTTTCCCAAAATACATTAAATGCTTGCCAGGATTAATTACTTGCATTTTGTTCAGGTATGCAGGGTACTCCCAAAATACCGAACACCTAGAGCAACTACTCACACAAACATATCATAGATCAACACACCGATGTTTTGACATGGTTAAGACCATCGAGAGGGAAACAATCCATGGCCCCAACCAAATAGCTACTTGGAGCAATTTATTATGCAAAAGAAAGAAAGTTGCAAATGAGCTTCTCATAATCAATCAACTAGCCAATGACCCTCCATCCTCTTTAAATAGAGATCATGGACCAATCGGGTGTTAAGCCATAGATCAAGGGTAGGTATGATCTAATAGGAGTTGAACCGTCGGATCACTTTATGTCTAGAACATAGTGTGACCGTTGGATTAGAATATTTACAAATGCATACTAATACATACTAAGGAAACACACTTTACCTAATAGGTATATTACACAAGTTGATCTTAACTAACTCCTAAGTGTCTAAATATCCTAACGTCCCCCCTTAAAAACAACTTGGGATAGGATTGAAGGATTTACAAAAGTGACACTATTAGGAGAAGGAAGGAGGCATTAGAGCCTATCCCCCCTTAATGACAAATTCCTGAACTCCTAACATAGATCAAATTTTAGAAAACTTCACTTCTGTAAGAGACGTGGTGAAGATGTCTGCAAATTGGTCATCTGTAGGGAAAAAGAGCACTTCAAGAACATGATCATGAACAAGATTTTTGATGAAGTGCATATGTAGCTCAATGTGTTTGTTGTGTTGATGTAGAACTGGATATTTGGCAAGTTTGATGGCACTTTGATTGTCGCACCAAAGTGGAGTAGGATGTTCCTGCTCGAATCCAAACTCTAATAGAATCTGTCGAAGACATAAATCTTCCTGACTGGCATTAACTACGGCTTGATATTCTGTTTCTACTGAAGAAAGATTAAGAGCTTGTTGTTTCTTACAAGCCCAAGTGACAGGTCCAAATCCCAGACTGAAAACATAACCTGGAGTAGAATTTCAATCATCAAGATCGTCGTCCCAATCTCAATCAGGGAAACCAACCAACAAAGGTTCCCCCCCTGTACTATAATGAATCCCAAAATAAATAGTACCTTGAATATATCGAAGTATTCTTTTTGTTGCTTTCTAGTGACTTTCATGGGGTGTTTGCATATAATGGGAAACATGACCAATGACAAAGGAATGTTCAGGACAGTAATGAGTCAACTATAAGAGACCACCAACAAGTTGACGATACAATGTGGCATCTAATTTATGTGAAGTACAAGTGGCCTAAAGTTTGACTCTATACTAGAAGGGAGAAGGGACTGGTTTACAATCTTCCATGTGAAAGCGACAAAGAATTTCACAAGAATACTTAGACTGGGAAAGAAAGATTCCTTCTTTGGTTTGCAAGACTTGGAGACCAAGAAAATAATGCAATTGTCCTAAGTCTGATATTTCAAAATTTTGCTTAAGACTGGATTTCACATGGGTTAAAAGCTTAGGGTCACTACCCATAAGGATAAGATCATCAACATAAAGAACAAGTATGATGAGATTGTTTCCTACTTTCTTGGTATAGAGATTGGGGTCAGAATGGCATCTAGAAAAACTAGTGTCAAGGAGAAAGCTATCCATTTTGGCATACCAAGCTCTAGGAGCTTGCTTAAGGCCATACAAGGATTTCTTAAGCCGACAGACAAGGCTAGAGTTATTCTAAACATATCCAAGAGGATGTTCCATGTAAATTTCCTCCTGTAAATCACCATGTAAGAATTCATACTTGACATCCATTTGATGGACTTCCTATTTATGTAAGGCTGCAGGGGAAAGAACAAGCTAGCGGATGGAGTTCATTTTTGCGACAGGAGCAAAGGTTTCATTGTAGTCAATCCCTTCAACTTGGGAAACACCTTTGGAAACTACCTTTCCTTAAGTGTTTCAACACTTCCATCTGATGCATACTTAGTTCTATAGACCCATTTACATCTGAAAAGGACCCCTGCCTTCCTACCCTTACCCTAGGACCTATAAAATTATAATTTACCTCGACCTTAGCCTTAAAATTTACTTTGGAAAATAAAACGTATATATACTGCCTTAACGGACCTATGACTTAACCTAGAACTAATATTCATTCATAACCTCTACATACTTAATCTATGCACGACCCTTTCCCTACTAATCATCGTAGCCATCCTGAAACTACTTCTTGTGAACCTCTGCCGCCTCAGCTACCTACTCCTTGGGAACATTTACGCTATTCCTTTGGAAACCCATTTTGACATAATTACCTTAAGCCTTGCCTTCTTACCTGACCCTCTTACTTACCCTCCAGCCATACTGACTTGGACATAGCCTTACTTTATTTTACCTTGTATCCTTACTCGCATATGTCTGCCGTGGAGGGGCGTGACCTGATAGGTTGGGCGTAGTAGGCACAATGTTTACTTGAAATAAATTAGTAAAAAAACGAAACCCATTGTAGAGGGTGGCCTTTTAGAAGTATCTCTTGACTTAGCTTCATCATATGTATAAATTATTCTCTTTAATACCACGGAGTTACCAATTCACAGCTAAACAGGCCCGAAAAGGCTATCCCACTTCTTCCCTCCAGTGCTCCAACACAGGCTGTCTATAAAAATATATATATATATATTGTTGGGAACAATGTAAAAAGTGGGTAAACTAATTATATTTCTTTTAGCATTCACTCATTCAATCACAGTTCTTCAAAGGTTCAATGTTTTTATAATATATCATATATAATTTTAACTACCCCATAAAACAATATGGAGTTATTGAATGAATTAACTAGGCAGCCCCGAGCCTAAAAAAGCCCCTTGCCCCGTGCGTAGTAAACTAAAACATGTCTAGCCACTACGGGTTCTATACGGTTTGTATCAGCTTCAATTTCTAGCATCACGGGTTCAACCAGCTTTTTCGTTCTCTCCCAGCAGGCGGCGAGGTTCCCTTTCAACTTTAAAGCAAATGATGGCATCCTACCTGTAATAGTTTAAGTTTTTAAAATGTTATTCTTCGGTAATAATAACTACTTTTGAGTACTCCCTATTTTTTTTTTTTTATCATACTCAATAAAAAGAGTGCTTGCTCCAGTGAACAAGCTATAATGTTCTCATTATAAATAAGACTTAATTATTGCTGCAGCTAACTGTAGCAGCTAAACTCGTTAGTCGCAGTAAAAATAAAAAGCTGTCTTTCAACTAGCGGCGCTGTCGGACGAGTTTGCTTTGGTGCTCTTACTCCCACAACTCTAGACTTTAAACCTTAAGAGCAGGGGGACCTCCTGCCATGAGGGAAACGGAAGGAAATGCCCTATTTATCAAAAGATAATTTCACTTTGATGCCCAAGATGATTTAGATCTTTCTATATGATCACGCGGGATTTATTTATTATATTATATTATTGTCCAAGCAGCACGGAAACAAGCCTAAAAAAGCCCTACTAGTTTATGTGGATGGAACGCCCTAAGCCCCCTATGTGAGTTGAAAACAAGCCTTTTGATTGAAACAAAACTCCTACCTAGTCGCCCTAATGGGGCTAGCTATGAAATCTTTAGCCCCATTGGACCTGACTAGGTGCCCCCCCACCTTTGATGGATGGAAAGCCTTAAGAAAGTATCAGCGTATTTCTCTAGATTTAACTTTTATAATGATTCTTCACTCTTTTAACCGTGGATGGGAATAAGGCCTAAAGTTATCCTATGTGGATTAAAACAAGCCTGAAGCCCCCAGTATTAGTGTGCCGGATAAACGCTGCTGCCTTAAGAGAGACTCTCTTTCATTACTTTGATGATACGTGTGGAAGATCGTAAGTGTTGTATTGGAAAAACTATATATCATATATTTGTTAACTACCATTCTGTCTGTGGGAGCTATCAATAAGGATAACCCCTTCCGTGGGAGCTTTGGACTCGAATAGATAAAATAAAAACTTACTAGCCTTAGTAGCAGCCGGTCTTTCCTTGGTCCAAGCATATAAATCAAGCAGCCCTCTGTAAGAAAGACAGTATCCATTTATCTATTTCATTTTCCACCTTAATCGGTCCAATAGGTTTTGCTGCATAGGCCATTTTTATGTACTTAAATTACCACTATTTGGAAGGTCAGGTAGGCTTATCCATCTGTAGACGATACCCTTTATTAAGCAAATTTACCTACAACTCCACAATGAACGGTTGGTTGAATGGCTTTTGGCTTATTTGTGAATAGCAAACATATGTGCTGTTATGGCTTCTTTCTGTGAATGGATTATGTTCTGGCTTGCTTCAGAACTTCGCTAGGATGGATCGGATTGCCCGGCTCACACTTTAACCCTTTGGTAGGGTTGTTAATTAACCTTTACAAAGATCAGTTTGTAAGAGCATTTCTTTGAAACTTGTGCCCTCTGAGCAGCTCTATAGCAAAGAAACTTGCTTGTGTCCATTCTTTTTAAAAAGAAAGAGAAGAAAGATAGAGTGCCTTAGCAGTAAGTTCCCATAGAGTTCAAGCTACCCTAAAGTAGTAAATAACTAGCCTTGTCCTAAAATATAGTATCCTAATATAATAAACAGAGAGTCTCCATTCCCATTGTAACAGGATGGATTTAAAAATTATTGTTCTACGGCTTAAGTTACCAGGGTATAATTCCACTAGCTCTATTACTTGGAACAGAATCACTCTCTCTCTAAGTTTAACTTTTGGCATCGATACGTCCTTCAATCCGAGTTAAAAAAAGCCTGGGTTTTATTATGACAGAAATAAAGTTTAGGTTACACATAGGAGAGGGGAATTAAACAAATGTTTAAAAAAGTGGCGTTTAACTATAACTAAAAATGACATTTGAACACGTTTACTAACTACTAGGTGGAATGGACTCGCTACGAATGATTGCTCGCGATTCTAGGCTAAACGATAACTCGGCTGCTGCGGGCCGATCCAATCAATAAAAGAATCACCAGGCTTATTACGCGTTTTATGGCCATATTATTACTCTCTGGTTCGGGCTGGTATTATAACCACGTGGACTAGGAAAATAAAAGGGAATAAAATGTGTGAAAACAATTAAGACATTTTAATAACTTATCTGGTGGGTGGCTGTAAACGCACCTTTTTACCTTATATCTATATATCTATATAAAATGCCTACTGTATTTACAGAGAACTATAACAGTTCTACCCCTATAAAATCAAATCTGGTAATGCCCATGGTAGCTATTCTATCTTTTTAGGCACACCCATCTGGTACCAATAGCAATAAATCTTACACCAACGGACCAGTTGAACCTGATGCTGCACCTGAAGTTATCAATTCACCCGTTGTACCCATCGTAGTTACCAACCCGGCGTGAAGCTTCAAAAGAATGGTTAGCAAAAAGAACATATGCATGAGTTTCCTTTATACTGGATACAAAGTATTTCATTGCCCAATAAGGGGGGGAGGGTAAATATAGCATTAGCCAATAAGAGATGTAGAGGAAATATTGCTTAGTGGGAGCTTTGGGTCCAAATCTCATAGATTGCAATTATTAAATAAGGCATATTGAGGGGGGATAGTAACCAATAAGAGTTGAAGAAAATGTTGTCGGAGCATTCACTAACAAGTTTACCATTTAAACTAACAAAAGATGTTGAAGCTTACATATATTAGTACCTCTTAAAACCACTTAGAGGGGTTATCTACTTAGGAACGGAGTTCTGTAAGCAAATTTTCTATGTAACTCCGTCTTTATATGGGGTTACACATATGAGTAAGCTAAGCAAAAGGGTACTCCTATAAAGGGCCACCCCTTCCTTCCTTAAATTACCAGTTATCAGAAGGCCAGGAAGGCATGATGAATATTTATAAATGGTACCCGCAGACACAATGAGGTGAGATATTTCGTGGTGATGATTCTGTGATTTCGTGGTAGGTGAGTTAGTGAGCGAGGTTACACAATGAGACCCCCATACACCTGCATTGCTAATTATATGATCTACGTTATTATATTAATCATTCCTCCGTAGAATTTACAATCGCTAAAGTACACGCCCGCAGCATACCTGCCTTCTCCCATTCTATACCGCTCACATTACGTGATATTTCCATTTATACCCTTTTCTATGGCTCGGTGCGAGCCCTATAGCTATATTACACTAGACCTACAGCGATATTACTTTATTAACTTTTTTGAGGACCCTAGATAGATTACTTGCCTTAATGGAATACGATGTGTTCTAATATGATTTCATGAGCCTACTATATTTATTCTATATAGCTATCCACTGAAATAATTGAAAGATATTTATAATATATTTTCTATATAATTATAAATAATAGCTTCCCATTGAACCAGCAGCATCGAAAAACCCTGCCTTACTTTAGTACGGATCGACTTCAAAAAACTATTCTCCGAATCAATCACCAAATCAATGTTTCATAGGTTGGGTTAGTTGAGCGAAGCGTTCTGCCATCGAGCTCTTCCTTCATAGGTGGGGTAGCAAGTAAGAAAGCGGGCATCAGCCAGAGTTATTAGTTGTTCATAGGTTTAGAGGCTTGGGCAATAAAAAGGCATCCGCCCACAGTAAAATAAAATAAAGCAATTAATAATAACGTAAGTAAGTGCGCCTGTACTAGAGGCCGAATTAAGCATATTATGATATATTCATTTGTAAAATTTATTTGCATATCGTTATTGGTGTAATGACTTGTGGCTAAATGCTGGCGACTTCTGTAAAAAGGAAGGATAGAGGCCTTTTGTGAAAGGCTCCCGTTTAAAGGTGAAAGACTGGCTTCTTGTGAAAGAAATTAAGCTTAATCTTCCTTTCTTTTATTCCTTTATACATGTAAGTCTGCTCCCCCCCTTTTCTGCACTTTGTTCGCTGTCTATATTATTTTTATCCTACTGTTTACTTACTTCCTGATCCCCTTGTCCCCTGCCTCCCTGCTTTATGTTCTCGCTTACTTGGTTTCCATTCTAGCTATTGCTTCACTGGGGCTCCTGATCTTGCATTCTTGGTTCTTGCTTTTGCTTCCTGGGCTCTGTCCCTGCTTTCTCGCTTCTTCTGGGCCCCTAAGCCCCCCACTATTTCTTATTCCCGTCCATCTTTTCCTTATGCCTCCTGTTCCTAGTATATGGCCTTCATTCCTTCCTCTGCCCTATCATCTCAATGGTATTTTTCCTATTTGGCATATTAGAAGCGCTTTTTATTCTTTAATCTATCGCCCCAGAATTAAAGCTATTCTATTGACTGGACCAGACCAGTAGCAAATGAACCAGCCAATAGAGTCATTGTGGGCGGCCTTGTAGGAGTACCTCTTTACTTAGCTTAATAATCTGCATTACCATTAATGCTTTCTAAATTTTTAGTTATATAAAAATATATTATAACGGAGTTGCTTAGTGAATTCACTAATGAACTCCAACCCTGCATGCAACCCATAGCTGTAAAGTTGCCCCTGTCAAGTTGAGATAAATAGAATATATATACATAACCCAGTGGGTAAGGATCAACCACAATGCCGGTAATTTCCACGTCCAAAAGCAAGAAAGATCCTAAGTACTTAGAATTTGAAACAAAAAAAGGGTTTAAAATTGTATAGGGAAAATGTGAAAAAGCATATTCTATTTTATAACTGGAAAAAATCTTTTTTAGGGTGGTCTATCGCCGCCAAGAGATGCAACTTCATTAAATATAACTTGGTTTAAATTCATTATTGTGTTTAAGTAATAATTAATCCAAAAATAGCACGATCCAGTAGGATAAGGTGCCCCTGGTTAGTATACCAAGCAACAATTTGAAAATAAACGAAGCCCTTACATAGAAATTACATAAATTTCACCTGAAAAGAATCAAAATATGGGATAGCAAAATCTAATAAGTAATGAAGGATTGAATCCTCAAGGGGGAGAGGGTTAGAACCAATTTCGATAATCTGAAAGATATCCTGACCTGCAAGGAGGTCCTTATGAAACTGAAGTGTGGCCCAACCCACTCTCTTTTGTTGATGCTAAGTCGTTATGGGAGCTGTGGCAACCTATCTTTAAGATAGGAATAGAAGGCGTAAAGAGATTAAGTGTGTAAGGAAGAAGTGTTATAGAGGTATATAAGAAGGTAGTAGAACGCCCCCATGATTAGCTGCGCTGTCTCTTATTCCCAGCCTGATTCGCGCATTGGAACACGTTCATTTGGCTCTTTCCACAAGGGTTAGTGATTCCTTGCGTCAAATTCCCTTCGGTTCATAATAAACAAAAAGTCTTATGTCAAAGTGTATTGACTCCTTCCTGCCTCAAGCATGTGTTCTCGGCCTCCAGAGGATGGATATATTTGTCAGTAACGATTTGCATTTGCATCACCACAATGTCTGTCGAAGTCTCCTCGCTAACTCACTCCACCACTACCTGACTGACTCAACTCACTACCGTGTTTGGTCTAAGATCAAGGTTGGTTAGTTGAACCCTCCTCTCTCTCAAAGGTCAATGAAAGAATCAACCCCATAAGCATCATCAATCAATCGCAGATCAATAAAGAAAGAAATCCCGACATGATAGGCTGGAGCGTATGACTACTTTATTTCTTCCTCTGTTGGAAGGGTTTGAGTAGAGGTCATAGGAGAAGGTCGAAGCACAAGGACAAGAAGTCCACCCAGTAAGGAGACACCAAGTGAAGTGAGCACACCAACGGCCACCACGCTAGAACTAACCTAACTTATAACAACGAATACACCAATCATCAAATACAGAATGATTGACACTGCGAGGAACACCTATACCTGTGTGATCAATCTTACTGCCTGCCTTCAGCGCTTAAAGACCTAAACTTCATCTACTTTATTTAGACCTCGATTGATCAACCGGACAATCTTACCCTTACTTGAACTTCCTTCACCCAATAAACTATGGAGGGACTCTTTCCGGGTGGGAGGCAGAGCTCCCTAACTAACCAACCCCTCGGTAAAACCATTATATAGTATACTTTGATCCATTTTTTCACGCTTAAACTTAGTAATAAATCCCCCAATCCTAGTACTAACATAACCGGACAAACAGGTATACACAGATCCTTAAAAACAGGTATACATGAATCCTCCCAATCAGTAAGGACAAAATATAAGATTGATTACCCGCGTATATCTTTTATTTATACATATATTTTTGATTCCTTCTGTGCTTCGAAAAAGAAGCTATCGTCGTTTTCTATGCGGTAAAATTAGCACTTTTTAAACCTTCTTTCCTACCTTTATCTGGATGATCTTCTGGGTAATTTATTTTATTTCACACTTATATATAATGAGTGAGGCCAAATCTTATTCTTTCTCTTTTATTGGGCATGGAAATTACTACTTCTCCATGGCAACATCATATATGCCACAAGTATATATGAAAATCCAAGTGTCAACGTAGAGATAGCAACATCATAGATTAACAATTAGAGTAGATATGCAATATTGTATAGTAACAGGTATATATGGCTGCAACGAGTGAGGTAAGGTACACAACAATAACTAGTTTTTTTAATGACGATATCATACGTGAAAGAGGTACAAGATCCCAAG
Source organism: Pseudotsuga menziesii (assembly GCA_001517045.1). NCBI lineage: Eukaryota > Viridiplantae > Streptophyta > Pinopsida > Pinales > Pinaceae > Pseudotsuga > Pseudotsuga menziesii. The sequence goes on from LPNX010230368.1 coordinate 621,360, forward strand.
TATCGTTTGCCATTATGGAACGATATTCTTCATCCATAGCTGCATCGCAATATGGATTTCCTGAAGCTTATCCAGAAGTTTTTGGATCATGATTATTGAAAACTTGAGCCAAAAGAGAAGAGGCTCATTGAAACTGAGAATGTGTTCGAAGTTTATCTCTAGGATCACTAACAAGATCACTAGTTGCTTCACATGTTGAACGGGCCCATCAAGGAAGCAAGGCTGTTTAAAAAAAACACTGAAAACTGATTCCGTATGATGAAGTTATGCTTGATCAAAGAAAATGTTGAAGATGTCCCCAATAGTGACATGGCAGGTAGAGAATGACCAGATTAGAAAAATAACCCCCCTCTTCACAAGAGATGGCCTGCCATTAATTCTCAGTCTTCTCTTAATGATTTGGATATCCTGGTTAATAAGCTGAGGACTCTTAAGGGGGATGTAAAAGCCTAGATCCGGGAGAAATAAATGTCAATGAAAGTGGACTCTGTTAAGCTAGCTATGCAGATTGAATCTCTCGTCATAGGATCCTTTTTGGGTACCTTCACTCTTGAGAACCAGTTTGCCCTGGACCTGCTTAGAGCTAAAAAGAAAAAGATTTAGGATCATCTCCTACTTACATGGAAACTTAAGAGTCGTACTAAATGGGCTCTGTATGGGGAATCTAATACTAAATTCTTCCATGCTATTGCCTCTGACAAAAGGAATCAGAATACCATCTGGTCCTTAGTTGATGAGGTGGGGCACACTATTGAGGATGAGCAAGAGCTCAAGGAGCTCAGAAGAAGACATTTTGCTCATATATTCAGTGATGATCATGACTCCTACATTTTAACTCAGCTTCAGGTGGTCTCTCTCTATCCCACTATGTTTTCTTAGGATTATGCACCTTGTCTCATTGCTCCTATCACCTTATCAGAGATTGAGTTGGCTTTGAAATCTTTTAAGAAAGATAGGAGCCCTGGCCCTGATGGCTGTCCCGCTGAGTTTTTTCTCCACTTCTTCCATCTGATTGGATCTGATTTGTTAAATGCTATTGATTTTGCCTGGACTTTAGGGTATATTAATCCCTCTCTCAACTCCACATTCATTTCCCTGATTCCTAAGAAGGATCAGCCTTCATCCTTTTTAGATTTCAGGTCCATATCCCTTTGTAACTAACTGTATAAGCTTATTGCTAAGGTGATTGCTGTCAGACTTAAACCTTGCCTAGATATGCATATATCCACTGAGCAGTATGGGTTCTTAAAGAATCGACAGATTATCAAGCCTATTGGTATCACATAGGAGATACTTCACACTGTCACGACTAAGAATACTTTTGCACTCATTCTCAAATTGGATCTGGTGAAGGCTTTTGATAGAGTTAATTGGTCCTACATTAGGATTATTTTGATTCGGATCGGGCTACCTCTCATTGGTGTCAATTGGATTATGGCTTGTCTTTCATCAGCTAACTTTGTTGTCCTTGTCAATGGCACTCCTTCCAAGTTCTTTGGAGCCTCTCGGGGAATTAGACAAGGTTGTCCTCTTTCACCACTATTGTTCATTCTTGTTATAGAAGGCTTGAGTCTTTTGATATCTAATGCTAGAGAGCATGGTATCATTAGAGGTATTAAAATGTCTCCAACTCTAGCTCTTTCACATTTACTATTTGTTGATGATGTGATCTTACTTGGTTCGGGTACCCTTCTTGAGTGGACAACTTTTGATGTTATCCTCAGCACCTTCTGCAAGGCATCGAGGATGTGTATCAGTGTTGATAAATCTTGCTTCCTCTTCAACATTGTTGATGAGGATACCTTGGGAGGTATTTCCCATGTACTGCCTTAGAAAATGGAACCCATTGTCTCTAGTTTCAAATACTTGGGGTATTTCCTCAAGGCATTGGGTTACAAAGTTAGTGATTGGAATTAGTTAATCTAGAAATTTGAGAAGAGGATTGATAAATGGACTCACAAGCTACTTTCTATGGGTGGCCGTTTGATTCTTGTTCAAGCAGTACTATCTAGTCTTCTTGTCTACTAGTTTGGTTTGGCTACTATCCCAGTCTCTGTACTGAATAAGCTCAGGAGTATCACATTTTCTTTTCTTTAGGGATCATATGGGACTCATCATGGGTATCATTTTTCTAACTGGCAGCATTTGTCCTGGCCAAAGGCATTCGGTGGATGGGGCATCAAAAATATTCAGTGGTTCAGTATAGCTCTGCGATCAAAAAATCTATGGATGGTCCTCCATAGTGATGGCTTGCGGCATAAGGTACTATGCACAAAGTATATGAAGAATCTCTTGGTGGCTAACTGGCTCAGAGGTAACGATTTTAATTCCCGTGGTGTTTCATTGATCTAGATAGGTTTCTCACAATCTCTGCCTTGGCTGGGGAGATGTTTATCTTGGCTTATGGGTAATGGGAATGATATTATTCTGGGAATCGACCCTATCGTGGGCCCACAAGCCACATACTTACTTCCCCTGGAGCTTAGAGAGAACCTTGTAGACTTGGATATTGTCACACTTGCTTAAGCTCACAATGCTCAGCCTGATGCTCAACATTATTGGTTCACGACAGAGGAATTGAACCTTGCAGGTGACTGGAAGCTTGCTTAGGATGGCCTGATAAGGGGTTTGGAGATTGGAAGAATCAGACTTTATGCACAGCCTAATACTCTTGTATGGATCCACAATAGGGTAGTGGGTTCTGCTTCGGCCAAATATGTTTACAAATTTATTGTTCTTACCTCTCAGTATCCGTCTGTCGATAGTGTACATTCTCTAATTTGGTTGAGCTCTCTTCCCACAAAAATTGGTTGTTTCATTTGGTTGGTGATGGAAAAAAAAGTACTAAATTGGGATAACCTTCAAAGAAAATGGTGGATTGGACCTAGTATCTGTGCACTCTGTGGTGTTGGAACAGATTATGTGCAACATATTTTCTCTTCTTGTTCTATATGGAAGGATGTCATCAGTCATCTCAGTGATAAATACCAATTCATTCCACCTCAACAAGGTGATGACCTTAATTCCTATTTGAGGAGTTGTATTAGCAGTTTCTCCAAGTATTCTGCTACTTGTTTCATCCTATTCTTCACTTTATGGATCATATGGAAGGATAGAAATGCTTCCATCTTCGAAGGAAAAAAGCATTATGTTTTAAACATTGTTTTTCAGATTGATTAGTTTCTCCTTTTATATAAGCCTCCCTGCAAAAAGATAAAAATCCCCATGTCACTGGTACTAGGCCTCTGCTTGTCTTCCCCTGTGGTTCTTTTGACGGGGCTTAAGCAAATGACATTGGAGGTGTTGGAATTTGTATCTTCCTGAATAAGGATCACTCCTTCGAGTTTGCTCTGGGGATAGGAACTAGTACCAATACCAAAGCCGAACTAATTAGACTATGGGCACTTCTGCATATTGCTCAGGTCATGGGACTCCCCACATTGAACATTTTTAGGGACTCTTCAGTGATTATTAATTGGGTTACTGGTTCTAATGCCCTTGCACCCCTTGAGCTCAGTCATTGGTATAGGGATATCAGGCATTTGTGTTCTGTTTTTTCAAACCTGTCCTTCAACCATATCTATCGTGAATATAATCAACTTGCTGACTGTCAATCGAAGGCTGCCTTGAGTTTGGCTCCTAGTACTTACATCTTTTTCGGAATATTATGAAGACCTTTTGGTCTTGCATGACTCTTTTATGCTCTTCTGAGCTTGGTGCTGGAGTTTTTACTCCCTTTTTTTGTTATTGCACCCATTTTTTGTTTGGGAGTAGGCACCTTTTAATTGTGGATCAGAACTATTATGTCCATGATAGTGATGGGTTATGAACGACAGGTCTCCTTTAAGTCATGTCTGGATGCTTTGGTTGATCGTATTTGCTGGGTATGTTCCTATCTCTCCCCAGGGAAGCTTGTTGCATTGAGTTTTATTTTTGGAGATCTGTATCAGATACTCTCCCCTTGCACCTTTATTTGATTGTAGCCCTCTTATCAGGGTAGGCATGTTAGATTCCCTTTGATTCTTCAATGAATAACAAGGACAGGTTTTTTTCCTTCTGGAAAAAAAAGTTAATCACTTTTGTAAAATAAATGTTTTTCACTTTTACAATGATATTACTTTTAAATAGTGCAACAAAAATTAAACTAAAAGACTAAAGTGACTCACTTTTTATTTTATTTTTAATTTAAGTGAGATGCACTTTTACAATAAAGTAACTTAAAATTAGAAATTGCATGCACTATTAAAAAATTAACTTAATAAGACTTGAACTCAAGACCTATTAAGGAATAAAGTAACTTTGAACCAAGTGAGTTAAGATTAAAAGGTACATAAACGAAGGGAAGGAGGAATGCTTTTTTTTTACTTTTCTCTCTCGGTCTCCGTGTTTGCTTCTTTTCCTACAAATCACACCACAAACCGAAATAAATAAAAAAATTCCATGCTTTTGGGGTTAGATCTTGTTACCTTACCCGAAAATTCTATGTTTTCTCTCTGTTTCAGATTTTCCACGATCACACAAGGTGCACGACAAAGAGCATACACCGCCAATAAAATCCTTTCCCTTTCTATTTCTGATTCACTGCAATCACGCAAGATGCATGACAAAGAGCATACGCAGCCAGGGAAGGAAACAATCCGAGTCTAAAAAACAATAAATATCTAGTAATAAAATTGATAAAATATGAGATTTTTCCTTTTTAAAATAAAAATAAAAAAAATAAAAACCGTCACTGTAACATTATACCTTCAAATCTGTCGAAATGGGTGTTTCTTGAGCAAACAGAAACAATTTTCGATGAAACTAAAATATTTCCCAATGGAAATGCCACTCTAGACACAATGGAACACCTCCCACATGACAAAAATGTAGATAAATTCTAGTACCATAAACCTTTTCAAAGTTTCGACAACACTAGTTCAAGATCTAGATCATAACCAGAAGAGGCTCTTCATAAACGCTCTGATACCATGCTCGGGTACACAGGGTACTCCCAAAATATCGAACACGTAGAGTATCCACTCACACAAACAAATCACAAATCAACACCGATGTTTTAACGTGGTTAAAACCCTTGAGAGGGAAACAGTTCACAACCCCAACCAAATAGCTACTAGGAACAATTTATTATGCAAAAGAAAGAAAGTTACAAATGAGCTTCTCATAATTGATCAACTAGCCAATGACCCTCCATGCTCTTTAAATAGAGATCATGTACCAATTGGGTGCTAAGCCACAGATCAAAGGTAGGTATGATCTAAGAGGATTTGAACTGTCAGATCACTTTATGTCTAGAACATTTTGTGACCATTGGATTAGAATATTTACAAATGCATACTAAGGAAACACACTTTACCTAATAGATAGATTACACAAGTTGATCTTAACTAACTCCTAAGTGTCTAAATATCCTAACACATTTCTGAGTGAGTATGAATTTGAAATTAGGCATATTATAGAAAAATCATAACATTGTAGTAGATTGTGTTAGTTGGCAACAACATGAATTGCATGTTGTACTAATTAGTGGTTATGATTCAGAATTTATAAATTTATTGAAAATAATATTAGTTGAAGACCCTAATTATAAAAACTTGCTGGAAGAATGTACTAACAGATCTGATTATGCTGCTGAAAATACACATCCGATAGATGTAGAAGGATTTATGCGTTACAAAAAACGAATTTATGTGCCTAATCAACCAAATATAAAACAAATAATTTTTAAGGAGCTTCATGATAGTCCTTATGAAGGACACCTAAGGTACCATAAACTTTTAACAACCTTAAAAAAAGTTTTTTATTAGCCTAATATGAAAAGAGAAGCATTTGAATATGTATTCAGGTTCCTTGAATGTCAACTGGTTAAGGTTGTTCACCAGCATCCAGCCGGATTATTGCATTCTATACCCATTCTGGAATAGAAATGGGAAACTATAACCATGGATTTTATAACTAGGTTTCCTAAAAAAACACATAACGACTCAATCATGGTTGTAGTAGACAAATTGAGAAAAGAAACCTACTTTATACCCGTAAAGTAGCCTATAAAGCTATAAACATTTCTGATATAGTTATGAGAGAAATTTTTAGACTTCATGGGATACCAAAAATATTTTTTACGAACTGAGATGCAAAATTTACCTCAAATTTTTGGAAGTTACTATTTACAGGTATGGACACAAAGTTGAATTTTAGTACAACATACCATCCTCAAATAGATGGCCAAACAGAGTGGGTAAACTAGATACTTGAGGATATGTTAAGGATGCATGTAATGAATCAACTTGGTAAGTGGGAGGATTATATTCATTTAGTCGATTTTTCCTACAATAACAGTTATCTAGCCTCTCTCAAAATGAGCCCCTTCAAAGTATTGTATGGTAGAAGGTGTAAAGTACCCCCAAGTTAGGGAAATATTAAGGATAGAATGACCTTAGGACCAACCATGCTAGGACAAATAGAAACAATGGTACAACAAATAAAGTAGAATCTAAAGGTTGCATAGGACAGACAAAAAAGTTATGATGACAGGAAAATGACGGCTAACGAATACAGTATAGGGGAACATGTGTTCCTACGTGACCAACTAAAAAAACACCTTAAGAACATGAATATCTGACAAACTTGCACCAAAGATACGTGGGGCCCTTTGAAGTACTAGTTAGATTGGGGCCAATAGCTTACCTATTGGCTTTACCTCCACATATAATAACTCATTATGTTTTTCATGTTTCTTTATTAAAAAAATACGTTGTTGATAAAATTCATATCATTGGCTGGAATAATGTACATATGGATCCGAAGGGATATTTTGTGTGGAACTAGTGCACATTCTTGACATGAGAGAGGTAGTGCTTCAGAAGTGAACCATTGTGCAAGTTAAAGTTCAATGGGAGCATTATGCTCCAAATGAAGCTACTTGGGAAATGGAGGATGTCATGAGACAAGCTTATCCTTTTTTTTAAGAATTTAACAAGACTGAATAGTCATCGAGGACAATGACAAGGTTTTAGGGGGGAAGGACTATGATGCCCCATGTAACATGAAAGTAACTAAATATTTTTTTTGTTTCACATGATAAAAACTGATCGATTTTGTAGAAAGTTTTAATTTAATAATAAAGTGTGAATATTCGGATACATAAGTTAGGAAACCATGCAGTAAATTGATAGTACCTAAGTTTATGTTAGTAACTGAATGCTTAGTTATCTTTATGAAGATAAGTGGCCAGTCCTGTAAGGGAGTTAGTTACCGACTATTAAAGTCCTATGAAAGAAGAATGAAGGAACATGCTCAAGAAATTAATAAATAAAGAAAGGAAAGGATATTATCTAAACAATTAATGAAGGAAAATAATAATGCACAGGTTCAAGCAATATCAGTCTTTTACAAATGCCAGAGAATTACAAGAGTTTAGTGGAAAACCTAGTTTTCACTTACAAGTTGTACAAGAGTTTAGTGGAAAACCAACTTTTCCCTTGCAACTTGTTTGGGACAAACCCTGTTTTAATCAATACATAAATACTGAGACTCTCATTTTAGGATAAAATGGAAAGGGTAAAACCCTTAAATCTAACAAATTTCCTTTTATTAACCCCTGTTTGTGGGGAGAGGAATCTAAACCTAAAATTTAAACACACCAAGACTGAACGCGAACGCAACTGATGAGATAGAACGACTTCAGAAAACGCAGCTTCTTAACACAGACTTGGAAACTTGTTCATCTTTGGAGGGCAAAGATCATCACAAGCGTAAACTTACACTAACTAGAGTTTCTGATCCCAGTTGTATCAGAGCCAGCGCGACATTTGTATCATCTACCTCTACTTGTAAGTTTCAGAAGCTCTTATAATCAAATTCCAGTATGATATTCAAGAAATATTTCTGTGTCTAAAGTAATCTAGGAACATAGTTCATTTATTTCTGTAAAATTATCCATGTGGAATAGTTGTGCTGTAAAATTATCCATGTGGAATAGTTACAGACACTATAAATCCACTAGTGTTGTCTCTTGGGAGACCTGTAGGATATCCTTAAGCCCCAAAATATTCCTTTACTGCTCGATTCCGGTAAGTGTTCCATGGATCCTTCAATGGACTTTGTAGGGCTTACATCCCTAGACTGCCAATATACAGATCAAACTAATGTTTCTTTGACTAAAAGAAAATCTTCCTTTCAGACTTCTGGAGCTTCATCATCCATAATAACCATCAATGATACAATACCTTCCGCTGACTGGAAACTACCCGAGATATTACCTTTTGAGGTTTATAAAATGAAATGGTGGTAGTATAAATCCTGCACACAAATTAAAATCAGTTCTTTGGACATCACCTTCACTGAACAGGAAGAGCTCATTCACATCAATTTAATTGACAAGGACCAAATTGACTGGGCAAAAACAAAAGGTTACAAATATGCGTAGCTAGGTGCTGTCAAATTAGGACTTGGTCCATTAGTATGACCCTATATGAATGTTTCTTCCTTGTGTTGTGTTTTGGATACCCACCACTTAGATTTTGCTAATGCTTTAATTGGAGGTTTTGAAGGCCCCTTGCACAATGGCCCATTTTTTGGTACTATTTTTCCTAAGTATTCTGTCAGCCTTGATGACCCCTACATGTATGATTTACTCAAGGCCTATATTCATCCCTTAGGATTTAAAATGGACACTGGCTCTAAAATCATCTATCTTAAATCGTTGGTTGTAATCCGCTTCGGAAATGATTCCCTTCCACCTCTTACCCCTAAAGTCCATGAAAGCTCACGCCTACTAAGTATGGTAGAAACTGATAAGTAAAAAAATTCTACACCTATCACATTTGACTGGACTGGCATTAGTTACCCAAAGCAATGGGAGGTAAGATACAGAGAGTTGAGAGACTATGAAAAAACTAAAAACCAACAAAACTCTATTCCTAAACCCCTTGTCTTTGACAAATTTTCAAACTCTTTTAAATTTCCTGAAGGGTTTCCTTCTCCCCAATTTTCTCCACGTCTTGTAAGATCTTCCTCTGTGAATAATACTTTTGAAAAATTGGCCTTTTTTGAACCTTGTTCTTCTTCCTGCCTTTCCTTTTCAGGTGTTCATAACAATGAATACAAAGGTCAGCATGCAGACTGCCCTACCTGCAGAAAAGCACTTGAGAGACTAAAAATCAGAAACAAAGGAGTAAGCTTGTACATGATGTCTCTCCCTAGAAGTAGCCCTGGTTTTACCTCCACAAACCCACAGGGTGATACCTCGTTCCATCCAGGAATAAATCTTCCCGATTCTCCATTTCGACAGTTTTCTCATGATGGTATTTATAAAAGAGAGTTCATGCCACATAGATCATCAAATCCACACAAAAGTGTCTCTGATGAAATAAAGTTGCTTAATTACAACAATTATCAGAAAAAAACTGACTGGCCAAAACATCGATGACATAGCCTTTAATTTTTTAATTCTCAGACAAAAATCTCAGACATAAAAAGAGCATATTTCCTTGCTCGAAGATAAAATTGATCACTTGCTTGCAGGACAAGAAGAAGTAAAAGCTGCTATTATATTAGCAAGCAAAAAATTAGAAAAAATTCTAGATGTCCCAGGAAAAATGATGGCCAGAACACAAAATGTAAATAGTAAAAAGAGCCCTGTAAGCCAAACTGCATTAGAGCTTGCAGCTAAAGGCCATAAAGTCAAACATGAAATAAGATACTCTTTTGGAATGATGAGTATCCAAGAAGATGACCAAAGAACATAATTCCTTTTTGGCCAAGAAATAGAAGAGCTTCATGAGTTAAGAAATATGGTCTCCCAGTTCAAACAAATGCCAAATGCCCTCCCAGATAAATATTTACCGGCATTCAAAATCCCAAAAAGAGAAAATATTGGATCCTCAAATCCATACGACCAAAGTCATATGAATCCTCAGATAACAGGTCGTCCCCCTCCTTTTCATACTAAAATGTCAGATCTTCGTGACACTTCTCCTTCGTCAATACCTCGTTCCCTTAGTTTCGGGATAAATGGGATGAATAATTTAATCTCCCAAATGCCTGATCAACCTATGTTGAACATACACTGTCAATCCCGCGCCCAAATTAGATCTGCCATACAGCTTCTATCAAATTTGGTCTTGTACAAAAAAACACAGGACAATACAATAACTGGCCAACAACTAGCACTCCAACTGGTTTCCAGATTTTCAGGGCTAGCCTCAGAATGGTGGCACTGGATCCCCAAGAATCCAGAGAAAAAATGTTGAATGTAGAAGATGCGGACCAACAAATTCTTACTTCCCTTGGTAAATAATTCTATGGTCCCAATGAAAATGCATATTATGAACATCTTTCATCCTTATTTATGTCAGCCAGAATCTGTGACCTAAATAAGAGTGAAGAATATTTTTGCTATATGCAAAAATTGTTGATTTCTTTTGGAAATGCTGATAAGCCCGCATAACTGAAACATTACTTGAGAATATTTCCTGGCCATGTTCCTGATGCTGTTGAACAACACCTTAAAGATAAAAACATCCCTCTGTCAGGTCTTTCCCTTGCCCAATTGCATGGATTCATCATGGAAACTTGGCAAGAACATTGTCTGGAGAAAAGAGTGGCTAAAGATTTCAAGTGACACTCTTCAATGTTTTTCCTGGGTTTTTGTAAATATGTTGCAAAAATGCCAGATTGGGGGTGTGGTGCCCACAACTAAGGACACTTCGAGCGTGAATCATGTAGTTGTAAGAATAAACAACAGCCCAAATATACTAGTGCACCTAGATTTCATCCAGACAAAGGCTATAAGCATAAAAAAGGAAAAAGATTTCAAAACAAAGCCTACTTTAAGAAAATATTTGAACCTGCAGATAAAGAAAAATGTTTCATCTATAGTAAAAAGGGTCATTGGGCTAACAAATGCCCAAATAAAAATAAAAAACCTAGACTTGCTGCCATGTTTTCAGAAGACCTGGATCCAGCCTGGTGGGATCTAGCTTGGTGTGCAACAGGAGACTACCTTGAAGGTGAAATTATCTTCTTACTAGAAGAAGGAGATTCCTCTGATTCCGACCCTGCCTTAGATAAATTTCCTCCAAACTCATATGAATCCTCTTCTTCCGATTATGATGAAGAAGCAAATTTAGGAGGTTGCTCTAGTCCTCTTGATTTCAGTTTTTATATGTTCTCCTTGAACTTGCCTAAGGTCTCCTTAGAATTTAGGATTGCTGAAATTGAAAAAGAATTGTCTGAGACCCCAGTCTATCCATATATGAAAAGGAAAGATCCGAAAGACAAAAGAAGAAATCTTTTAACAAGAAGAAAAGAAAAAGAAAAAATTTCAGAAGAAAAAGAGAAATCTGTCTCTCTAGAAATTAGCAAGAATCCAACATTCTACCAGCCTGCTGATTTATACAAAGGCTATCTTGATCATCATGAGGATAGACAAAAGTTCAGAAAAGATAAAGAATATCTGCTAAGACTACAGATCAAAGATAAGCAGTATTCCCTAAAGAAGCTAGTAAAAGAAATAGAGGAATTGAAAAGAATGCTTGAAATAACAACAAGAGAAAGAGACCAGTCCTTTGATGAAGAAATGTGCAGATCCTATGCCGAAGCATTACAGTCACCAAAAGTTGCTGAAATTCCAAAACATTCTCAGCACACTAGTGATTCAGGAACAAAATACTGTCATGATGATGAACCATCACTAGGATCTCTAGGACTATTCACTGGTCCTAAATATATCATTAAAATAAAGTTTTGTCCATCTGAATTCAAATATTGTGAGCTTTATTGTTTGATAGATTCAGGTTTCCAAATGAATTTGGAAAAAGGAAATGCTTTACCATCTTTTTACTAGGAAAAAACAAACGAACATGGTGTATCCATTGAAGGAACTCCTGTACAGCTCAAAGGATGAGTTCCATATTTTCCAATAAGCATCAATGGAATGAAAGAAGTTCTGCATCTTAATAGACTAGATGACCTAAAAGAAGATTGCATCATAGGATCACCTTTCTTGCATAAAGTCAGCCACATTATAGTTGATGAGCCCAATATAAATTTTTCTTGTATAGTAAATGGCAGAAGAGTTTCCACCCCTCTATACTATTCTACTTCTTACAAATGTAAGAATCTTGTTCCCCAATCCAACCCCACTCTTAGTCTTGCAGAACTATTCATAATGGAAAGATGCATCGCCTATGCAGAAATGCACAAAGAATCTGCCCTCTCCGAAATTTCCTCTAAACGAGAGAAGGATCGCACTTCAGAGTCACCTAATGCATTTTCGACCAGGGAAAAATAATTTGTTTCCTTACCTTTTTGTTGGGCTCTGATCTATCAGTGTTAATCAGAACTTGAATTTAAAATCAATCCGGGTTTGTGAACTTTGAGACACATCCAAGTTTAGGACAGAGAAGCTGAACTCAGTTGGAATTTAGCTAACTGAAAATAAATCTACTGACAGAAACTAAGATACTGCAGCTCACAGAGACAAAATCCTCTTACAAGGGTAATTTCATTGTTTTCTTTTTAAGCATACAGTAATTGGTCTTGTGAAAACATAAAAGATTAAGGTAAAAATTAATTAAACAACAAGTTTATAAAACCCTTGGATCAAACTGCAGACTTCTACCAGCGCTGAAAGACAAATATCAATTAATTTCTTTTACTAGACAACATTCGTAATTTATAAATGTCTTTTACCATTTCATTATCAAATAAACAGCAGTAAACAATGCACAGAGGTCGTGGTTTGATCGATTTGATATCCTCAGCGTTTAATCAGTGAAGAACATCGTTTACCCAATAATGTTGATGACATACAGCACAGTGGAATTTGTAATTTGAACCGTAAATAGAAAAACAGAGCATCAAATAAAATCAATGAAGAGATTACTAAACTTATGCTGCGATTTATAAACTAGAAACTACCAGGAACACATACCAATGGCTTGATTTAAACGCTTGCACCAAAAGGAAATCGCTACAATCATCAAATTACTACACCGGCAATGTAAATGTGCGAGAGTTCAACGATGGGGGCCCTCCAAAGCCTTACTCCACGCACAATGAAATATTTACAGAACTAAAATTTGATATTCATTCACCAGAAAATCGTTTATACAGAAATATCACGCAGTTTGGACTCACAAATGTGTTCCTCTTCAAAATCGTGATCCCAACTTCATTGTCTTGCATTTGATTTATACAAATTCTAATTCAAACTGAAATTGCTATAAACTTGCATCTAATTTAATGCTAGAGCTAACGAGATCATCTTCAGGATCATGGAGTTCCACAAAATCAGTATTGTTCCTTGTTTTGTGTTGAATGCAGAACGGGTGGCCACCTTTGACTTTGATTGACTCGACATCTGCACAGGCCACTT
>LPNX010230368.1:640424-659032 GCA_001517045.1 Pseudotsuga menziesii
TATCAATGGATGACCTCCTAAATTAGACTTTGGCTGGAGCACTATGAAATCAACAGGATAATCCCAAGAGTCTAAAGAAACAGTAATATCCTCTAATACTCCCTCAGGTGTGATCTTAGACCTATAAGCTAATTCTAAGACTGTTGTTGTTGGTCTAAGATTCGTCAAACGAAGATATTGCATTGTTTCAAGTGTCATCACATTAATTGCAGCACCTAAATCGATCAATGTCTTTGGAATTGAAAAATTATTGATAGTAATAGTAACCATTGGAATGCCAGGATCCATATATTTCTCAATAAAAATAGTGTTAGACATTAGACCTGCAAGATTGCCTACCACTTGTATTTTAGATGGATCCTTTTTCCTTTTATTTAGACATAATTCTTTTACTGCTTTAGTGAAAATTGGAATATCTTTTATAGCCTGCAGTAAAGGAATTTTGACATATGCATCTTTTAACTCATTCAGAACATCAAAGTTAGGTAAGGAAATTGAAGGTTTTTCTTTAACCAGCCTTTCTGGGAAAGGAGGTTCATATGATACCAAAGCTTTTCTGATTGAGGTTTTCTGATTGAGGTTTTTCTGTATTTAATTTTTTTGTATTTTTCTCATTTTCTTTTTGTTCCTCTACAATAACAGGAGATTCCTTTTGTAAGGCCTTTCCAGATCTTAAAGTAATATTTTGCAATGGAAGAACTGAATAAGGAAGTGCCATTCCATCATCAACATTGTACATAGGTCTTTCTTTCTTATTGTTTGGATTTGGAATGGGCTGAGCTGGTAGTTGTGTAGGCCGAGGTGGAGGCTGATTAGATGGCAATTGAAGCTGTTGAGGTGGTGGACCCAATTGAGGATCCATATTGGGTTGTTGGAAAGATGGGACTTGGTAAGATGGGGCTTGATAAGGAGGAATTTGGACTTGATGCTGTTGGTATTGGGGATAGGCTGAAGGTTGTTGGTATGGCTGCAAATAAGCTTGCTGATATGTTTGATTTCCATGGGAATAACCTCTCCAATTTGGAGCAGATTGGGCTAAAGGAGGAGACCAGGTTTGCCAAGGCATAGGTGCACTCCATGAGTTCTGAATGGGAGTTTGATAATTTGCATTAAATTGTTGCATAGGGTCTTGGGACATACCTGAGAATCGTGGCTGCCAAGGTCTTCTTTGTCCCATGAAGTAGAGAGACTCCATGCTTTGACTTTCCTCCATTCGGGCTGCCTGCAACTCTTTCAATCTAGGGCAATCATAAGTCTTATGATTAAAAGTGCAGAAACCACAAATTTCAATAGCATTTAAAGGACATTCTTTAAGTGGGTGCTTCTTTCTACACTTAGGACAAAAGATGGACAAGGCTTGTTCTTGCTGGTCCTGTTGTTCTTGTCTTTTCTTAGTTTTTGCTACCTCAACCCGTGTGCCCAATGTACTCAATAAATCGGTTTTAAAATCCTCTAGCAAATTTCCAAGTTCAGCCCTAGAAATACCACTATTTGCAGACTTGTTTACTTTGGTAATGATGTCTCTTTTTCCAGTCCTAGCTTTTCCTCTTGAATATTTTTGACATAGATCTTGTATTTCATCAAATGGAAGGTAAGAAATGTCACCTTTTCCCATAACATTTAAAATATCTAAATACTCCTCTCTTATTCCTTTCAAAAATATTGTTCTAATCATCTCTGATGTTAAGGAATTGTATTTAGATTTTTGTAAATTATATGAAAACCTTTCCAAATACTCCTCTAGACTCTCATCCTCCTGTTGAGTCATGCCAAAGATATCATCTTTGAGATCCTTTGATCTGCAATAGGCTTGATATTTCTGAAGAAAAATATTCCTCATTTCATCCCAACTAGTAATAGAGTGTTCTCCTAGGCCCATAAACCACTTCAAGGCAGCTGCCTTAAGGGTAGCAGGGAAAAGACGGAGCTTATGGGTATCATCAGTATACCCATAAGTTCGACACAAGATGTCGAATTCAAACAGAAAAGAGTCATGATCTTCAGAGGTTAGGCCATAAAAGTTTGGTAAGACAGAGGGTGGAATGTTCTTCATCTTTACATCTTCCCCTAGGATAATACTAGTGTCCAAAATAGGAAATTTGAAGGTAGCTTCCTGATCCTCTTCTATCTTCTCATTTCTCTCATGTCCTCTTTCTTCTTCTCTCTCATGTCTCCTCTCTTCTTCTCTCCTCTCCTGTCTGCGTTTATTTTCTATTTCTAGCATCCTCTCATACTCCCTTCTCTGCTCAGCAGTTGGGCCTTTTGACGTTTCTTCCTCAGACATTTTGGAACTACCAACTGTTGAAAAACCTTTTGGAAGAGAAGCTCCTGTTAGTGTTTTTTTTGGGGGTTTTTTAAGAAATATTACTTTTTCGTCTCTAAGTCTTGACATAAAAGTAAAACCTACTCTGTGTTTTTATGTAAAGTTTTTGTTTTTATCAGAAAACTAAGGTTCCTAAGTCTGCTTCTACAGTGCCTCCCCGGCAACGGCGCCAAAATGTTGGGCTCTGATCTATCAGTGTTAATCAGAACTTGAATTTAAAATCAATCTGGGTTTGTGAACTTTGAGACACATCCAAGTTTAGGACAGAGAAGCTGAACTCAGTTGGAATTTATCTAACTGAAAATAAATCTACTGACAGAAACTAAGATACTACAGCTCACAGAGACAAAATCCTCTTACAAGGGTAATTTCATTGTTTTATTTTTAAGCATACAGTAATTGGTCTTGTGAAAACATAAAAGATTAAGGTAAAAATTAATTAAACAACAAGTTTATAAAACCCTTGGATCAAACTGCAGACTTCTACCAGCGCTGAAAGACAAATATCAATTAATTTCTTTTACAAGACAACATTCGTAATTTATAAATGTCTTTTACCATTTCATTATCAAATAAACAGCAGTAAACAATGCACAGAGGTCGTGGTTTGATCGATTTGATATCCTCAGCGTTTAATCAGTGAAGAACAGCGTTTACCCAATAATGTTGATGACATACAGCACAGTGGAATTTGTAATTTGAACCGTAAATAGAAAAACAGAGCATCAAATAAAATCAATGAAGAGATTACTAAACTTATGTTGCGATTTATAAACTAGAAACTACCAGGAACACATACCAATGGCTTGATTTAAACGCTTGCACCAAAAGGAAATCGCTGCAATCATCAAATTACTACACCGGCAATGTAAATGTGCGAGAGTTCAACGATGGGGGCCCTCCAAAGCCTTACTCCACACACAATGAAAGATTTACAGAACTAAAATTTGATATTCATTCACCAGAAAATCGTTTATACAGAAATATCACGCAGTTTGGACTCACAAATGTGTTCCTCTTCAAAATCGTGATCCCAACTTCATTGTCTTGCATTTGATTTATACAAATTCTAATTCAAACTGAAATTGCTATAAACTTGCATCTAATTTAATGCTAGAGCTAACGAGATCATCTTTAGGATCGTGGAGTTCCACAAAATCAGTATTGTTCCTTGTTTTGTGTTGAATGCAGAACGGGTGGCCACCTTTGACTCTGATTGACTCGACATCTGCACAGGCCACTTCATCTGACTGTTGGATGTTCATCCATCTGTGGACATTAAGGATCCATTCTTGATCTTCTGTTTCCCTCCTAGCTGTCCTGTAATTACTCAACCTTGGAGGAAATGCGGGAAGTTAGTACATCCCGTAGTCTAAGTAAAAATCCTAGTTAAAATGCCTAAAAAATCACAAAACTCAATTTATTAATAAGCAAATGACATTATACCTCTTTAACCATGGTTTATAGATGGACTTTAAAGCTTTCTACTCAAAATGGAGGTTTAATGAAGGAAATGAGGGTTATATAAGAGGCAAAAAGGGGTCAAAAACAGTGCCCAACACTTTTAACCCCCTAGAAAAACCAAAAGCTCAAAAATCCTCTGCTGCCCTTATGTCTCCCTCGGAAAGAGAATTCTGTGCAAATGAAATCAAAGAACTATTGGACAAAGGCCTTATAGAGCCTTCTAAAAGCCCTTGGGCATGTCGAGCATTTGTTGTCAATAAACACTCTGAGATAAAAAGAGGAAAACCCAGACTGGTTGTGAATTTTAAACCCTTAAACAAGATCCTTGTACCAGTCTGTTACCCTCTTCCTGATAAATTTATTTTGTTGCAAATAATAGCAGGATGCACCATTTTTAGAAAGTTTGACCTGAAGTTTGGTTTTTACCAGATTGGAATTGAAGCAAAAGACAGGTACAAAACTGCCTTTGTTGTTCCTCATGGGAAATATCAGTGGAAGGTCCTTCCATTTAGCATTAACAATGCACCATCAGAATTCCAGCAAATAATGGAAGATATATTCAAAGAAAATAAATGGGCATTAGTGTACATAGATGATATTCTTATTTGTTCCAACAATTTGCAGGAACATTTGAAACATCTTCAAGAATTTTATTCTTTGGTTTTCAAACATGGATTGGTTTTGTCAAAATACAAAATGGAAATTGGCAAAAAGGACATTGAATTTTTAGGATATAAAATAAGTAAAGGACAGGTGATCCTTCAAGAACATGTCCTGAAGGTTTTTGCTAACTTTCCTGATCATATCTTAGAAAAGGTTCAATTGCAGAGATTCTTGGGAAGCCTAAATTATATTATGCCATTCTACAAAGGACAGGCAGATGGCATTCATCTGCTGCAACAACGAATGAAGAAAAATCCCCCAATATGGAATAAAGATATGATGGATGCAGTAAAGCAAATCAAAGAAAAAGTAAAACAACTTCCTCCACTCTCACTACCACAAGGCTCGGGTCAAATGGTGATTGAAACAGACGCCTCTAATAAAGCTTGGGGAGGTATTCTCATAGAAAAACATGGTGATCAAGAAGAAATCCGCGGCTATGCTTCAAGAGCATTAAAAAATGCAGAAATCAATTATCCGTCAAGTCACAAGGAAATCCTCGTAGTCAAAAAGACTGTAAACCATTTCAAGCTTTATTTAAAACCTGTCAAGTTCATTATTAGAACAGATCTGAAAATAATTCCTGGTATATTCAAGAATGAAAATATTATGGCAGAAAATAGTTCTAGGATTCTAAAATGGTTTCTTTGGTTGCAAAACTTTGATTTTGAAATTGTATATATACCAGGATATTTGAATTGTGTTGCTGATATGTTAACCAGAGAAGAATTACAGGAGAAACCTAGCCTCAACATGTTTGGCTATGGAGCATTCAGCTCGTCGAACAAAAAATCTAAGCTTCGAATCTTCAATGATCCCTTGTTAGAGGAAGAAAGAGAATATTTTTTGAATTGTGCCAGCAAAAAGGAAGCAAATAAGCATCTCTCCCTCTCCTTGATCCAACAAGTAAATGCCTCTCCTCTGAAAATACAAATATTGGAGAGATGGGAAAAACAACCCTTTAAAGGCTTAGAAAATGCCATGCACCAACTTCAGCAGCTTAATCATGTTTGGGTTGATACATCTTATACAGATGGACGAGAATTGTATTATGTGGATATTGGTCCAAGATTTTTAACATGGAATAGTTATAACCTCATATTGCAGTTCTGCAGAGAACAGGGAGAAATAATAATTTGTGGAGATCCTTCCACACTGGTGCAACAACAATGGTCCAGATGGACAGAAGTTTTCCTTGACAAATTTTGTCCAAGAAAATATTGGGTTCAACGACGTGCAAATTTCATCCTACACCTTCAAGCAGACATGATCGTAGCACACCGCAATCATATGTGGTTTAAATTTAAACTATGACATCTTGGAGGAGCTTACTCTCCTCTTGAACCCCCTATTTTCACTCAGCAAAAATTTATAAGAATGGAAAAAATTGGCCGCCTCTTAGATCATAAAATTCATACAAGAAGAATTCCTTTAAACCTTAAAGTTGAATCCATTTTTCAAGGATAATTCTGTTGTATTCCTAATGAAGTCACGATTGCATCCGATGTGGAACAATGTTTCTCAAATTGCTTATTTTTGGATACCGAATTTGGTTTAGATAATGACTCTGACTCTGACTCTGATAGATTCGCTGGTTGTACATGTGAGGAAAACCCATGTATTTGTAATCATGACAATGAATAATGGAAAGCGTCATGGGTCGCTAACAATAGCTCCAGGTTGTAAAAAGTCCAGTCTAGTTGTCAGTCTGTAGATTCTTTCACATGGCTTGGGTGACTTACCAAACAATAGGTGCGAATTGATCCACTGCCATGAGATTTGAATAAAGTCTTTTTTACCGATAGGTGCAAGTTTCGGGTCACCAATTTACTGGCTAAATATGTATAAATAAGGTGCTCCTCCCCTCATTTGGGAACTGAGTGTTTTGAGACTAGTAAGCTTTTTGCATTTTCTTTGTGTGTTGAGCACTGTGTATGCTCTCCCTCTGCGCCTCGAGCGATCAGTTGGGATCAAAAGCATTGATCTCACTTGTAATGAGTCTGTAAAACCTGTAGCATATGCTCTCCCTCTGCACTTAGTGTGATCAGCTGGGATCAGAAACTTTGGTTAGTGTAATTTTAGGCTTGTGATGATCTTCACCCTTCGAAGACAAACAAGTTTCTGAGTCTGTATTAAGAAGTTGTATTTTCTGAAGTCTTTCTCTCTCATCAGTTGCATTCGCGTTCGGCCGCACATAGAGAAACTGATGGTATTTCAATTCTTTTGTACACCCTCCAGCCTTCAAAACTTCTGCCACTATAAATATGATATAGAACCAAGAAAATGACTTACCTTGGAAACAAAAGAGTAAAACAATGCATGCTTCTCCCAAACTACTTCACTTAAATATTAGGTATGGCAACTGGCCACCATGAAAAAAAACCAGATGCATTAATATAAACAAAATAGTGTTTATATAAATAAACTAAAAGCAAATAATAGCGAAGATTCTTACCTTCCATTTTACAAAGTCCAAAAGTGGAGACAAACGCAGAATAAACGTCGAGGTAAAGAGTTGAACTACATATAAATATTGAAGAGGAAGCTGCAAGAATGATCAACCCCGAAGCAGGCTGGGCATGATTTGTTCCATGGCTATGCCATGGACGCCCAAGCGGACTGAACATAATAGGTAAAATGAGATAAAAATATTTCTGTAAGAGTAATAAACCCCATGACTCTCCAAGTCTTAAAAAGGTACAAAGTTACAAAGTCATAGATTCATCATCATAGCTACTTCCATCATATCTTATTATCGATCATCAAATGGTACTATCTGTCATTGGAGGTTTCTACAGATCCAACCCTCTTTCAAGTTGGGTGTAGGCCTAGTACTCATCCAGGTCTTCATCACATCTTGAGAAAGACATCTCATAGGAGCTGTCCAGTACCTTATTGGCATTTCCATGATAATAACCTGTGTCTTCTATCTTTATCTCATCATATCTAGATAATCTCTTTTTTCCTCCACAAAAAAATAGAGCACACTGAGCATCCATGGTCAACCTACGTTCTACCAGTGAAGGAGAACCGCCTAGGTGCACCTCAAGTGGTTCATCACCTAATCATCTCAACATGGGATCACACACATATATAGCTATATATGTAAGGACTGAATTCTACCAAACAAGTGGGTACATTAGGACTTTTACATTTTAGGTCAACCTCAAGGACTTATTACATCTAAACAACCTGCATCCAGTATCTTTTCTGTTCAGACAACCTTCACGATGTATTGCCTTCGAGTAACCTGCGTACCACACCATGACTCCTTTTGCACTCAAACAACCCATAGGAATTATTACATTTGAGTAACCTGTGTCCCATGCTAGGGCTCATATTTACACTTGAATAACATGTCTGAGTGATTACGTCGAAGGATAACGTGCGAGCTTCGTCGGGACTGATTACATCCAAGGAAAACCTACAGGATTGGTTACGTACGAGCATCCTACTTCACTAGGATTTTTCTTACTCAGACAACTTGTATCATTTTCCATGTGAGATATTATGCATTTGCTATTTTTAGCATAGAAACATATCAGGACTGATTACATCCAAGGACAACCTACATAACTGATTATGTCTAAGCAACCTACAATCTTTGCCAGGATTTTATGCTTAGACAACCTGTCTCTCTAGTTATGCTAAAACACATCACTCCCTCTTTCGAGGGGTCTTGTTCTGGATCACACCAAGTATTTCTTTGAATTTTTTGAACTTCACTCTAGCTAGAGGATTGGTCAACACATTGGATATCTTCTCATCCATTGCAACGTACTGGAGCTTCATCACTTCTCTCTGCACCATACCGCTGATATAGCGGAACTTGATCTCGATGTGCTTTGAATTTTCATGGAACACAAGGTTTTTTGACAACTTCATGCAACTCTAATTTTCACAGAACATACTGTTGATGTATTTGTATCTTTGGAATGTATTCACTTGTATATCATATGTGTTGTACCCTGATGTTCCTATCGGGAGAATCATTAATGTAGTCAATTCATGTAAAGTCATACCTTGATGTTCCTATCAGGAGAATCATATGTATTTCATTGTACCCCGATGTTCCTATTGGGAGAACTACTAAGAATCATGATGAGAGTCCCCTCCTTTGGAAGTCAGGGGGGGGAATTCCCCACAGTTGTGGGGCACTAGAGTCTCCCTAGAAAATTTGACCCAGTGAAGTACACTGGGGCTGACATAGTTGAGTTAAATTTCAAGTGAACGAAAGAATATAAATAGAGGAAGGTGCTCCTCTATTTGACATACACTCACACTCAGTTGTAGCGCATGAGTGAGAGAGAAGGAGCTGGGACAAGAGAGAGAGAACAACTAGTGGAGATCATCTTTTCTGTCTTTGGGTTTTACTACTGGCATTGGTGCTTATTCTATCTCTAAGGAAGTTGTGGGGTTTTCTCCTTTATGATTTCCCTGAGAAAAATATTTGTGTCTACTGTCTCTTGTGATTGATTGATGTGCATGTTATTCTCTCATATAAGATCCTAAGATCATATTGCTTAAATGATAAAAATCTAACATGGTATTAGAGATAACCTGAGAAGAAGACATCGTGCAGCTGCGGAAGCTAGGGATTCTTACTTTTTGGGTCTCTCTCCACATATAATCAGCAAAAGGAGGCTAGGCTAACTCTCCATTAAAGGGCGCATCAATCTATCGATGCATAATTTGATTCCGGGCATTTTCAGTTTTTGACCTAGTGCTGCAGCAACAATTAGAGATTTTCACAAAAGAAGAATTTTTGAGTGAGCCCGGCATAGTATTTCTATCCTCCTCAAAATCGAAATTTAGAGACCAAGTTTGCAATTTTTGGTTGGGTAAAACTCTGAGAAAGTCAAACCCTAATTTGACCTCGGACCAGAAAACCCTAATTTACTAAAACTGGTAGTTTTGGTACATTCACTATATCTCAAGGTTGGAGAAGGTTCAAAAGCCAAACGTTTTATAGGAAGAAGGAATATTTATGTTGAACGCTTTGTAAAAATTGCAGCCTCATATTCGCTATATTATAGGAGATATGATTCCTCCAAATCATGGTTCCAGCCGCTCCTAGGGTTCATCCCTAAATAGGACACCTAGGGAGAATTGCTATATCTCGGGATGCAAAGGTCCAAATGAAATTTCTCAATATGTTCCAGAAATGGAATGGAATTTAATTTTTTGGTAAAAGTTTCATATCCTAAAGATGAACCAATGACACATGTCAGTCCGTACAATCTCTCTCTTCTGAACAGTCTAGAAATAAGTCACCTTGGGAAAATGCGCCCAAGTCCCAATTGGTGAAACCAATTCTGATCAAACCTATGGTTTTGGAAAGAGGATAGATGATTCTACCTTAGTGTGAAGTTTCAGACACAGAGGAGCAGTACTTTCATAGATATTGCAGAAACAATATCAAGCATTTCTGTAGAAGAAATTGGAAAAATAGGGCTTCCTATTCAAGGAGCTTCCCTCCACTGTTTTCAGAAATAGAGTATATTGGATAGATCACCTTGAAGAGGCTTATGTTTCTATCCAATCAGAAGTTTGAAATTCCAAGTTTTGAAAATTAGGGTTTCTCTAACAAACCCTAGATCATCCAGATCCGAAATTGGGACAGACACCTCAAATCGGTAAGATCCAATCTTTTTACTATTTACATTTGAGGTTCTCATTTCAAAATGACTAATCACACCAGCTTGATGATAAGCTTGGTGAATATGACAAATTCCAATCATGGATGTATAGGATCTCCCTAAAGAAAATGAATTGGACACCCACATAAGTGGAGAGGTTCCAGTTCCAGAGGGAGATGAGGCTAAAATCCTTACACAAGAAGAACTTGGTCAAGGCCAAGAGGATTACTACTGATTCTATCAAGGATCACCTTATACCACAAGTTTCATCCCTAAAGACACCTAAAGATATTTTTGATTCCTTG
The DNA here is from genome assembly GCA_001517045.1 of Pseudotsuga menziesii. Classification (NCBI taxonomy): domain Eukaryota; kingdom Viridiplantae; phylum Streptophyta; class Pinopsida; order Pinales; family Pinaceae; genus Pseudotsuga; species Pseudotsuga menziesii. Next base: position 650,819 of record LPNX010230368.1, read on the forward strand.
AACAAGCTATTTGAATGGAATAATATAAACCAGGAGAAGTATCGGACCTCCATGATCCTTGAAGAAATTGGATTGGATCAGTATTTCAATAAGGAATGTGTAGGAGACAGAGGGAGATGAGGCTATGAACAGAGTCAAGAGAATAATTGAATATTATAATGAATATCATCTCATCCCTAATGTGTCATCCTTGAAGACACCAAAAGTAAGTGTTCGATGCTATCAAAGAAGAATAATACATTGTGAATGGCCTCCCATGATCATGCGATTCATTCATTCGAGGAATGTGTTCCAGAAGGAAGTGATTACTTTTAGTAGACTCTAGGAAAAGCACACACAAGATGAAGCTCGACCCATAATAATAGAAGAGAATATGGGAGCAACTGCAGATCAAGCGCTCACGATTCAAAGAAGTCCCTCAAGCGATGAGGAATATGAAGAACTCAATTCTTGAAGAACCTCTTATCCATATTAAGAATTTGGATAAGAAATGATGCTGTTATGAATGAAGAAGATGATGAAGCTGAAATAAGGAGTCTACCCATGAAACAAATAAAGATAAGTATTCAATTGTCATTTCATGATATTGTTTTGTTATGCATCTGTTTATATTCAATTGATGTATTATGCATGATAGAATGTTTGCATTAATGACATTATACTACTAATATGCATGCGATGGGTAAGTAGCTCATGGTGCTATACAACTCTTCATTGCTACTTATATAGAGTGAAACCTCTTTGCTGACATATTGGATTAGTGCACAATCTCAATGATGTCTTGTAAGATATGGAAGGCATCTACAAATTTTTCGTGAGATATGGATGAATGTTGTATTGGATAAAATAGTTTCATAATCATATCTTTATGCATAAGAATTTACCATTATGAATATGCCTTATGAAATGTTTCTAACCATACAACTAATGCATTTGAATTGTAGGAAAGAATGCGTGCAATCTCCTATAAGAAAAGAAGGATGAGACTTGTTTCAAAGAACAAATGATGAGAGTTTAAGAAATAATCCAAAATGAAGAATAGTATGACGAGACTTCAATAGGTCTTAGACACAATGTAGTTATGTGACACTGTTGTGTGACATCATTGATGTAGATCCTTCCAGCTATGAATAAGTAGACAAGAAGAAAGGGAAGGAAACTATGATCGAGGAGTGCCAGTCAATCATGAAGAATTATGTCTAGGATGCGGTATCGAGACCTGAAGAGAAGTCCATGGGATACACAGCAAGATTCCTAGCACGAGGCTTCTCACAGAATAAAGGCATAGACTGCGAAGAGACATTTGCATCTAGTGGGAGTTGAGACACATGACAGGCAGTCTCATGTGTGCAAATTAAAGAAAGCCTTGTACAAGCTCAGAAGACACCAATGGGATAACACATACATGAGGAGCTTGAATATCACCTAGAGTGATGAATATATTAACCTTTTCTACAAGGTTGAAGATGAAACCCTATAGAGGATGACAAGCTCACAGATGGGTGCGAGAAGAACTTTTGAAAAGGTTCAATATATTGATATCCAGTGACCCTAGATGGATACATAGAATATTAGTAGCAAAGGAAGATACTTGTCACTCCAGTATAGGATGTTTCAATGCATAGAGTACGAAAGGCAGAGGGAGAGTGATGCTTTGATTTAGAGGGAGTGACTATAGAAGATCCTGAGGTTCGACATGATACGACAGGATGGATAGCCTACTGATGACTCTAGGATTTATTGAGAGTAAAGAAGATTCCAACCTTTACTTCAAGGTTAAAGGTGGAAGACCAGTGATGCTCATGTTATATGTCGATGACTTGTTCCTAAAAGAAAAGAGGAACACATTAAAATTGCAAGAAGGAGACTTGCTGTTGAGTTCGAGATGAAGGAATTGGGAATGATGCATTACTTTCTAGGCATGGAGGTGTGGCAGAATGCAGATGGAATTTCCATGGGATAAGGGAAGTATGCAGTATAGATCCTGAAGAGGTTCAGAATAATGGAATGTAAGACCATGACCACACCTATGGAATTAAACTTGAATCTATTTAGTGATGCTTCATCAGAGACAGTTGATGCTATGATTTATTGTCAAATTATTGGGTCCCTGATGTACCTAAAAAATACGAGACCAAATATTTGCTTTGCTGTGAACACATTAAGCGAGTTCTTGACAGATCTAAGACATGTTCACCTGATTGCTGCAAAGCATATTCTGCGGTACCTAAAGGGTACAATTGATTATGGGCTCAAGTTTGAGGTGAATTAGAATATTAACCTAGAAGGTTATGTGGATTCATATTGGGCAGGTGTTGTACAAGATTATACACCTAATAACCTAAGGTCTGGGGTTACCAACATACTGTTGTAAAGGAAAGTATCCTATGGCTAGGGTTTAAGAGGCCATCAACGTACTGGGGTTGAAAGAGAGATGCACAATGTTCAGGAAGCATATATCGGCAAGTTTCAGAGATGAGAAAGGTCCACACCTGACTAACTGAAGGCTGGTCCAAGATTTCTCTTCAATCCTCTTCTTGCTCCTCTCGCTCCAAGAGACCTGCAAAACAAGTTATACCTTCCTCAAACCAATATGACCACACATAAACAAATGATAATCAAATAAATATGAAATAATAATCTGATTAACATCATAATCTGATCATAAACAGAGATTCAATCACACATTGAACAATGATTTGGGAAGAAGAAGGACATCACATCTTTATTAATCTTGAAAACAAGTACAAGTATACCTTCTCTTCAAGTTGGCACCTCACGAAACCTTGATTTGGATCTGCTGCTTCTCTTCTCCAAAGAACTCAGCCTCCAAGCTCTGCAACACTAAGGGAAGACCTCCAGGGAAAAGGTGTGGGCAAAGAGAGTCCCGATTCCTCCAGCATAACAATGCATAAATTCAAGTCCCTCTCATGGCCTTCCCTACCTATATTTATATGGGTGAAATAAGGTAGTTCGAAGGTTAGAGAAGTTACAGTAGTTAAGGAAATCCAGTTATATGACATAACTAATCTCTACTTAACGTGTGTTTTAAAGTTTAAAATTTTAAGATACACATGCGCGGGTCTGCAGTAGAGCAACCCGCGAGTAATGCGCGACTATATAGAAGAGCAACCCGCGCATACAAGGATGCGCGACTTGCTACAAGGGAGACTCACAATTGATGCGGGAGTTTTCAATATATAGAGTCGCGCATACATCCTAACATGGCTAAAATGGCAAAGTAACTGGCAAGGTAAAGGCAGAAATGTATTCCATAATAAGAATAACTATAGTATTCTAGGCAAACCTCAATCCATAAGTGTCCTTTTGCGTGCCGACATAAGGAAAGTCGACACTCGGACGGAGAGGTGACATTCTGGTGTATAACAGATGCCCCCTAATGTGTGAGGTTAGAGGGGAAGATGATAGCCGAAATACATTATAAAGGAAAAAGATGAGTATGGAGAGAGAGAAGAGAATCCAAGATCGAAAGGCTCGAGTGAAGGTACCTGAAAGAGAGATAAATTTCAGAAAAACCGATCTCTGGGACATACACGTCCATATTCAAAACAAGGCCATAAAGATACAGGCAGATCCAACATATGTATAACTGATGAAACTATCATGGTCGCTCAATATGCAAAAAGGCACCATATCAAATCTAAAGGAGTCATGGCCACAAATGAACAAGGTGGATCCATACTCGACAATTGATCATAGCCACAAAAATACAAGGTGGATCTATGTCTCAGCAAAATGTCATATAAAGTATAACAAGGTCCTGGGCAACTTGGGCAATAGCAAAATGATGACAATGCTACTATCGGCCCAAGGTCTTCAATCCAAACCGCCCAAAAAAGGTATGAATCCTAACCATGCGAATAAAGGAGCTGAAGTCGAACATGGAGGAATCCGTTTGATTACTGGGCAATAATGAAAACCGTTAACAAACGCGAGGGAAACCACCATTAATGAAAATGGTCCCCAAGGTACCTAGTACATTCTAACAAGTGTGATTACAAGGACCTGAAGTCGAACACTTGAAGAATCTATCGAGTAGGAGACAATAAGGTATCCCCACTACTCAATAGTGAGGGAAATTGCCATTGAGGACAACAATTCCCAAGGTACTGTCATAAAACTCTAAATCTCGTCCCCAGAGCAAGATGTGTTGCAGTCGATAGGAAGAGATCCGTTGGAAGGAAGGCATTAAGGCATCCTTCATCATCCAACACGAGGTAAGTCAAAGACTAATTGGATCTGGAATTGGTACTGAATATCACAAAAAAGACCGTTGAAGACATGATGTAATGAACTGATACCAGGGAATGGCCGACACAAAAGGTCAAGGCAACTGCAGAATGGCCGACAAAGGTTTAATCCTTGAACAGTGAGCATGACACAAAAGTGACTTAGGCAACTTTTGACACAAAATAGGACCAACGAAACAAATCTACAATGCAGGAGACATTGATAGATTCCCCATAGAATTGGAAAAGTGACCAACTGGAGGAGTACGAAACTCTGAATCAGGATAAGGTCAAAATACTAGGACCCAACTGTTGATAGACTCAAAACTGGTGCTTTGTTCAAGGAAACAAGACTTGCTTCCATGATGTAAAAAGACATGGAAATAAACCTTCCCCTTCCCTTCTTTCTTGTAAAGGTTTAACGAGTCCAGAAAGCAAACTCGGGACCATCTTCATTTTTTGACAAGCTCGAAGAAAAGAAAGAAGAATGCTTGATAAGGCACTGATTCGTGGATTTTACGAGCCTGAACTAGTACATGCTCGACGGTGTTTTCATAGTTTAGAGAGTCTGAAAACTCCAAAGAAGACTCCAGGGGGGTCCTTTTTCATACAATTTAGTCTCCTAAGGCCGAAAAAGTATAAAACAAACCAAAGAAGAACTCTCTTAACTTCCAAAGAAGAAAAGGTGCACCTTTTTCATATTTGGTCAGGAAGGTCCGAAAAAGGTTAAATTACCACCTACCCAACGCTCCTTCAAAAGCAGCATATATAGCCTGAGTTTTACGAGTGTGAAGGAAGGCAAGATCACTCGAAAAGATCCATTTGATTACGAGAAATGGAGCTTACAACAATAAACTCGATGCTTTGTTCTTTAGGGTTTAACGAGCATGAAAAAGACATAAAGTACACTCGGAATCTTTTTCATGTTTTGGTCCAGAGCACGAAAAAGAGAAAACTAAGCTCATACCGGGGGTTCCTTTTCCGTAAGTTTAGTCCCTCAGGTCCGGAAAAGAGATAAACCTATGCCTGAGAATACTCTCCTCAATTCAGTAGAAAAGAGAGGGATCCTTTCTCGTATTATTCCACAAGGTCCGAGAAAGAGATAACCTACCACCAATGTGGATGCCCATTCACATATTCTTAACAAGCCTGAATGGACAAGTTTACTCGGCAGTCAAGTCTATTTTAAGGAGTCAGACTTGGGCCTAAAGAAACTCATAATATTTCCCGTGAAGTTTTAATGAGTCCGAAAAAGTCAACTCGTGGCCTCCTTACTATTTTTAACGAGCTCGAAGGAGAACAGAAAGAATGCTCTAAATGTGAGGAGACGAGTGTCATAAGGCAGGCGCAACTAGTTCCAAGCGCAAGGAACAAACCTATGCATAATGCAAGGAAAGTGAGCAAGATAAGGACACTCGGGGAAGGTCTCCTCGGGGTAAAGGGTGTCAAGTTGCAAAGGCAAAATGATACAAGGCTAAGTGGTGATGAGAACAAAGATGAGGGTTTATACAACGAGCTAAAAGCGTGGAAGCCGGCATCAGGCTCATAAGCGCGAGCAAGGCCTATGCAAATGCAATTACAGCTTGAACAACAAGGTGAGGCCCATAAACAGTTGTGAATCCAACTAATAATCCTGTCTCCAAGAAACAACAACATCAGAAGAAACGATCCGATGCGGGTCACTTTGGCAGAAACACTTGTGGCTTTGCTATCTTCTACAAAAGGAAAAGTCAAGGTAGAATCAACCGAAGAAGATTCTATAGGACCAAGGATCGAGGGTTTATAATCAATAAGTTCAACCTCAGAAGAGAAGCAAAAATCAACAAGGGAGATAGAGTCTGCAGGAACAAACTCAATATCACAGGAGCAGAGAAATTCATAAGAAAAAATCAAACTCATCAGGATCACTGACGTGCTTTTCAAATGAAGAATCAAAAGACTCAACAAAAACCAACATAAGAAAAAGGAAGGCTTACGAGGCAAATCAGGGTTAGACTTAATCACAACTGAAAAAGAAGGTCAGACTGTATCAAAGACTCCAGGAAGACTTCATCCGAAAGGAGGAAATCATCCGAGATAGGACACATATCTGAACTTTCAAATTGATGGACAGAGTGGAGAGAAGGCTCTACAATCTGTATAGGATGACTCACCCGATCAACTGCCGGGACCAAGTCCCGAGAAGGTAAGCATGAAAACAGAGGCTGCCTCTCAGTAGCAATTGAACACAAATGACAAGAAGCCACATAGTTCACCTGTGGTGGGATAGTGTCTATAGAAACACTGGGAATCAATAAAGGAAAGACTTGGTCTCTAGCTGGGTCAGGAGATGGATCAATAAAATCCAACTGATCAATAGTGACAATTTCTTCGCCATGATTAAAATACATCACACGAAAGAATGTTGACACCACAGCTTGCATGGCATAGAAATAATCACGCCCAAGGAGCATATTAAAGTCCAAGGGGTCTTCCATCACCATGAAGTCAACTAAGACAGTCTTCCCACCCAAAGTAATAGGAGTTTGAGCAAGAATTCCCAAGGCTACACAAGTTCTTCTATCAAATGCCAGCAACTGACTAGCAGTTGACACAAGGCTGGGAGATCCCATACCTCACCAAGCACGAGCAGACAAAATACTAACTAAGGCTCCTTCATCAACAATGCAACGAGCAATTTTATAGGGTTCAACTTTGACCTTTATCTGGAAAGGTGCATGGGAAGGAAGGCATGGCTCAACTAGGCTATCCCAATCAAAGGAAGAAATCCGAGGGCTTGGTGGGGGTTGATCCAAAACAAGTTCGGTTCCCCCTTGTTCAGTAAGTTCTGAACTGGCAGTGAAGAAAATGTGACTAGTAGACACTTCACTCTCCAAAGGAAGAGTGGGGTTGATCGATACTGGAATCGATTCAACCAATTCGTGAAAATCACTCTCTGAAGGGAGAGTGGGATTGACCAAAGATGACATTGGTTCAATCACATGAGGAACACTCTCTGAAAGAAGAGTGGGATCAACCAAATCTGAGATTTGTTCGACCACTTGATCAACCAAAGGTTGAATAGGGTGTTGAGAAACTATAGGGTGTTCAGAAGAATGAAATCCATGAGTCTTGGACCACACTCTTCGCACCTCTGGGATAGCAGGGCACAGATGAGTAAGATGATCTCCCTTGCATAGCACACAAGGGAACTTAAGATGATGCTTTGAACGATTAGTTTTCTCAACGGTATCAACATGACTAGCAGTGGCTGGCAACTTTCTCTCAACATGACCTGCAGAGGATGAGAGTTTTCCCCCAGCGTGAACAACAGAGGCTGGGTGACTGGGTCCAACCTCACTAAGAGAGGCCGGTTGTTGAGAGACTCCATAATGTTCAAAAACGGGATGACCATGAATCCAAACTTTTTGCACCTCCTCAATAGAAGGGCATTTATAAGTAAGGTGGTCTCCCTCACAAAGCTTACAAGGAAACTTGAGCTTGTCTTTTGAACGGGTAGACTTGTCAACAGTGTCAACATGACTCACAGTGGTTGACGGGTTGTCCTCAGCTTGAAACACAGAAGCTGAAAGACTGCCCCCAGCGTGCCTGGCAGAGGCTGAGAGACTGGGTCCAACTTGAATTGCAGAGGTAGGATGGGAACCATCAACATGAACAACAGAGGTTGAATGGTTAGGATCAACATGCTTTGCAGCAGTTGAGTGTGTGCCCCCAGCTTGAGCAATAGAGGCTGGGTGAACGGATCCAACGTGAACACCAGAGGTTGGATGGGGAGGTTCAACTTGAACACCAGAGGTTGAACGAGTGCACTCAACGTGAACACCAGAGGCTAAGTGACAGGATCTGACATGACCTGGAAAGGTTGGAAGGATCCCACCAGCGTGATCACCAGAGGCTGGATGGATGGATCCAACTTGAACAACAGAGGTTGGATGGGAAGGTTCAACTTGAAAACCAGCGGTTG
>LPNX010230368.1:659354-829528 GCA_001517045.1 Pseudotsuga menziesii
ACAAACCACACATCACTCACTAAAAATATCCTAGAGTCTCAAGCAATCTAAACAGGCTATAAAGATATACCTTTTAGAAGAAGGCTGATGAACAGTTACTTGGCATCCTTGAGGGGTTCTCAGGCACAAGCGGAGGAATCACCCACCACCCTCCTGCACTTTCCACAAGGGTTACCTTCCAAGTCTATCCGAGGTGAACCAGAAATAACCTTCCGGTTTACCTGTGTATGAGCCCTAAAAGACAAGAGACTAAAGGCTACCTTGATAATACCTACTGTCTAGGGGGACAGTCGCAAGCTGAACTCGTACGCATGGGCAGGGTAGCTGAGCCCGAAATTCTACCTAGACAGAATCCCCAGATGCGCAAAAGTCCTGGGTTACGTTTTGACAAGGATTTGGGGGGTTATCCCCTCTGTCCAAGCCTCCACGCGGCCTCGTGCTTAACTCCCGTTTGAGAGGAGCTTCCCAGATACAGCGATAGAACCAAGGATTTACCTAGTGAAAGGTCCACTACGTCTGAGTTTATAGCTTGTGGGAAGTTTACACTCCCTAGCCCACAAGCCTAGCCTAAGCTAGTAGGTGTATGACCCTATAAAATAAAACTTACTAATACATTTTAAAATTATATCGTTTATTTTATGGGTTGTTTTTACTTAGAGGGTAAATGGCATGAAACTGATGTGGTGTTTTGACTCAATAAATGAAAGCAAAATGAATAAGCAAAGAGAAATGAGATGCAAAGAAGCAAATAGCTATTCTCTTTATATTTTCAAATAACTTGAAAGCCAAAAAACATCAAATCTTTTTATATTTTTTAAAAATTTTCAAAAACAATGCTATGCTATGCAATCTAGACTAACAGCCTAATCTATATGCGCATAAAGCAAACATATGTTTTTGTCTTTTTCTTTTATAAAATGCAAAAGAAAAATCAGCCTATAAACTAATGCAAACAAGTACTGAAAGCAAAGCAAATAGACAACTACTTTATACCCCAAAAACAAACCCTAGGTTTCCCTAAAGTTGAATATAAACCTCTTTTAAAAGGAAAGCTTACAAAAGTAAACAAGCCAACACTTTGGAATGAAAAGACTAAACACAAATACTGACATAAACAAAGGTCAACAAGTCCTAAGTATCAATCTAAACCTTAAAACAAAGGCTGCTCAGTACCTTGTCCAACAAGGTCAAACCAAAGAAAGAAGTAGGGGGAAAAGCAAGAAATAAAAGTTCTTTTTTAATTTTCTTTTATAAGATGCAAAAGAAAAACTACCTACAAAGCAAAGCATGCAGATAAAAAGAACAAAGCAAAAGGAACTTTGCTATGCAACCACCCCACAAACTCTAGAACCAACTAAAGTCAGCATAAACCCTACTTGGAAGAAAGGCTTGTATAAGGGACAAGACAACTATTTTGGAAAGGTGAAGTAGACCAACCAAAGGAGGAGGAAAACAACATCCACAAGCTTCTGAAATCAAACAAAGGCCACTAACAGAGGCTGATCAGAAACAAAAGGCGAAAAATCAAACCAAGCAAAGGAGACAGGTGAAAGAGCAAAGAGTAAATCCTAATGCTATAAAAGGGGCTTACCACATAGATAAAGAACAACAAAAAGAATGACACAAAATCCCTGGATTCATGCACCCGCAGAAGACCTTAACAGACCCACCATGCACCTGAAATGCACTGTGCTTTGAATAAACTTGGATCTAATAAAGCAAACAAGCAAGACTTACTCCAAGCAAAAAGACTCAAAGGCTTTTGAAAAAGCAGGTAGAGTGATCACCAAAAGTCTTCAGACAAGCTACACAGCATTCATAAAGAGACACCACTCACAAACAGGGATTACCTGAAGAAGGGAACAAGCAAAAACTGACTTAAAAAAATCCTAACTTCCAGGTATATACGCAACTGTCTATAAGGGCAGGTCGCGAATGATGCGCGACTGTTCAGTAGAACAACCCGCGCATGCAAACTTGTATGCGCGACTGTCCAGAAGGACAACCCGCGCATAGGTGTAAAAATCACAAACAAAGGTAGAAAAACTGCCTTAAGAAGGCAGGGGAGGAGTGCAATCAAACTTAAAAAATGTTCCTAAGTGGCAAGAAGGACTTGAAACAATGCAAAAGCTGAAAGAAATCAAGAGAAAAACCCCAAACAGACAAGGCTATCCCCAGCGGAGTCGCCAGTTCTGTTGTAAAGGAAAGTATCCTATGGCTAGGGTTTAAGAGGCCATCAATGTACTGGGGTTGAAAGGGAGATGCACAATGTTCAACAAGCATATATCAGCAAGTTTCAGAGATGAGAAAGGTCCACACCTGACTAACTGAAGGCTGGTCCAAGCTTTCTCTTCAATCCTCTTCTTGCTCCTCTCGCTCCAAGAGACCTGCAAAACAAGTTATACCTTCCTCAAACCAATATGACCACACATAAACAAATGATAATCAAATAAATATGAAATAATAATCTGATTAACATCATAATCTGATCATAAACAGAGATTCAATCACACATTGAACAATGATTTGGGAAGAAGAAGGACATCACATCTTTATTAATCTTGAAAACAAGTACAAGTATACCTTCTCTTCAAGTTGGCACCTCATGAAACCTTGATCTGGATCTGCTGCTTCTCTTATCCAAAGAACTCAGCCTCCAAGCTCTGCAACACTAAGGGAAGACCTCCAGGGCAAAGGTGTGGGCAAAGAGAGTCCCGATTCCTCCAGCATAAGAATGCATAAATTCAAGTCCCTCTCATGGCCTTCCCTACCTCTATTTATATGGGTGAAATAAGGTAGTTCGAAGGTTAGAGAAGTTACAGCAGTTAAGGAAATCCAGTTATATGACATAACTAATCTCTACTTAACGTGTGTTTTAAAGTTTAAAATGTTAAGATACACATGCGCGGGTCTGCAGTAGAGCAACCCGCGAGTAATGCGCGACTATATAGAAGAGCAACCCGCGCATACAAGGATGCGTGACTTGCTACAAGGGAGACTTGCGATTGATGCGCGAGTTGTCAATATATAGAGTCGCGCATACATCCTAACATGGCTAAAATGGCAAAGTAACTGGCAAGGTAAAGGAAGAAATGTATTCCATAATAAGCACAGCTATAGTATTCTAGGCAAACCTCAATCCATAAGTGTCCTTTTGCGTTCCGACATAAGGAAAGTCGACACTCGGACGGAGAGGTGCCATTCTGGTGTATAACACATACTCAATTACTTGCAGACAATTGACTCTTAAAGCACATAAGAAGAAATAGGAAGATCAAAAGGACTTACTTGTTAAACGACGTTTGATCCTTGCTAATCTTCTTCTTCTCTGTTCCACTTCCACAGTCTTCAGGATTGTTCCTCTTTCACCTATCAAGAAACACTTTTCCAAATACAAGATGATTCATATATGTTTAAGCAGGTTAGATAAATCACATATAGATGTAGAAGCATAAACAATTATCAAACTACAAGACATGAAACACATATGGAAGAAGTAATCTCTTTATTATCAATAATGGAAAGAGTTCAGATACAACCCAACGCCTGAGACAAGGACTCCTCTGCAACCAAAGGATTCTGAGTTCACTGCTCGAAATACTTCTGTATAAACTCCACTAGCATAACTTTGCTCTTCAAGTGTAAGTAAATGACACCCTCCCCAAGGCCTGTATTTATATGGGTGAAATAAGGTAGTTCTCGAAGGTTAGGGAGGTTACAGCAGTTAAGGAAATTAAGTTAAATAACTTAACTAATCTCCCATTAGCACGAGTGTTTTTATGTTTTAATGTTGAGATACATTCGCGGGTCTGTAGGAGAGCAACCCGCGAATGAATCGCAACTATGTATAAGCATAACCCACGAATACATGGATTCGCGACTTGCTGTACAGGAGACTCGCGAGTTGTATAAAATGATAGTCACGAATACATCTCAATATAGGAAAATGACAAAGTAACTAGATGGATGGTGAAAGAATGTATTTCATGACAATCCAATCTATAGTGTTTTGGGAAAACCTCTATCCATAAGTGTCCTTTTGTGTTCCAACATGAGGGATGTCGGGACTCATACGGAGAGGTGCCATTCAGGTGTATAACAGATGCCCCCTAATGTGTGAGGTCAGAGGGGAACGATGGCCGAAATACATTATAATGTCTATCTTTGGAGAACTCAGAAATCTAATGGAGAAGAGAGAGTACCTGAAACAAAGCATAATAATGTCATATACAAAGTTACATCTGAGGATGCTATGTTCAATTTACTAGAACATTAGCTCCTTTACAATATTTGATTACATCATATGATACGGGTATAAAACCATGATATTACAAAGGTGGATCGAAGCCACAATATACAATAATGATGAGTCTTCAAAGATCTGGAAGCTATGTAGATAGATCGAACATATTCTTGCGCAACTTAGTCTATATGTGAGAGACTAAGGTCTTCATAAAAGATCCCAAATAACCAGTACAATCCAAGCCATGTGAATAAGGGTAAGTTGAAGTCAAACTTGGAGAGGATTCAACAGTTTGTCAACCAATAAGTAATAATTGACAACTGAAGCCAAGGAGTTCACCAATGATGAAAGTGAATCCAAAGGTACGATCATCAAAAATCTAGGTCGTCGTCATCAGGAAGTACTGAAATGGAACCATGCTGTGATAAGGAAGGCAACAGATCCTCCAACGGATCACAAGAGTGACTAGGAACTAGGAAAAAGAAGGGAGACACAAATAGATAGCAGATATAACAATGATGGAATCAGGTTATAGATCAGACATTGGGTGAAGTACTTGAACAGTGAGCAAAAAATAGAGATGACCCAAGGCAGCATACAACGGATAGGTAGAACAACTAGACTTATCTGTCATGTAGGAAACATGATCAGATTCCCCAGGTATAATGGACAAGAGGAGGAGTAAGAAACTCAAAGTGATAGCTGAACACAAGTTTAAACTGAAACATGGATATCGGAAAGAAAAGAGTGCTATGTTCAAGGATGACATGCTGCCATTATTGAAAATAAGAGAAAAATTCTTCCTTACCTTCCCTGTTAAATTTTAACGAGTCCAGGAAAGTAAAATCGATTCCCTCTTCATTTTTTAACAAGCTTGAAGAGATGGGAAAATAATGCTTGATACACTGATCCATGGATTTAACGAGCCCAAACTAGTACATGCTCAAACGGTGTTTTCACATTTAGAGAGTCTGAAAACTCCAAAGAAGACTCCAGGGGGGTCCTTTTTCATCCAATTTAGTCTCCTGAGGCCGAAAAAGTATAAAACAAACCACACAAGAACTCTCTTAACTTTCGAAGAAGAAAAGGCGCACCTTTTTCGTACTTAGTCAGGGAGGTCCGAAAAAGGTTAAATTACCACCTACCCAACGCTCCTTCCAGAAAAGCATAAGATAGCTTGAGTTTTACGAGTGTGAAGGAAAGAAAGATCACTCGGAAAGATCCATTTGGTAACGAGAAATGGGGATTACAACAATAAACTCGTTGCTTTGTTCTTTAGTGTTTAACGAGCATGACAAAGACAAAAAGTACACTCGGAATCTTTTTCATGTTTGGGTCCAGAGCACGAAAAAGAGAAAACTAAGCTCAAAACGTGTGTTCCTTTTCCGTAAATTTAGTCCCTCAGGTCTGGAAAAGTGATAAACCTATACCTGAGAATACTCTTCTCAATTCAAAAGAAAAGAGAGTGATCCTTTCTCATATTATTCTGCATGGTCCGAGAAAGAGATAACCTACCACCAATGCGGATGCTCGTTCACATATTCTTAACGAGCTTGAACGGATGAGATAACTCGACAGTCAAGTCTGTTTTGAAGGAGTCAGACCTGGGCCTAAAGAAACTCCATAAGGTCGGGGAGTCCTAAAAAGGGATAGCTTGTAAAAAGAGATTCAGAAGAAGCTCTATTTGGAGTGAAAAATAGCTATGAGGAAACCCCTGGGCCTGAAACAGTGACGGCATGAGTACCAAAGGATGGCAAAGGCATAATAAGATGACACTCATGAAATAAGGATCCTAGCCCTGGAAGAACAATGGTAGAGACAAGGGACTAATGGCTTAGGATACCATAGTCCGTGGCAAAACGTTGAATACTAAGGTTAATGTGGAGTGATAAGATACCAACATGTGTTGGAGATAGAAAAACCACCCTATAGGTATCAACACTTTGTAAAAGTTGGTAAACCTGTTCCAAGGCACAAAGAGGGTGATATTAGTCAATTGACATTTCAAACTATACAAAAAGACCCACTTTACGAAATTTTATTTCTATAAATAGCTTGAAAATTAAAACATTTCTCACCATTTGCACTTTTTGGACCAAAAAGGAAAGTTTACCCTCTAGCTTTGATCGATTACCGTGGACAATTGGACTGTCGGAATCCAGATCCGTCAGTTGTAGGTAACTCTACACCCTAAACCCTTCAAATTGATCCAAACAAATATCAAAATTAATGGTTAATTCAGTATTTTAGATCATCCCAAATTACATAAGGGCGCATTAGCGGGTTGCAAAGAGTAAAAGTCGTGAATACGCGTTTTACTCGCGAGTTGTCAAACTAGGCAGTCGTGAATGACTCGCAGCCTTCCTAACTAGACAGTCGCGAATGCTGCGCAATGGGTGAAAACTCAAAATTTATGCTCAATTTTTTATTTTTAAAGATGAAATACTGAATCAAATTGTGTGTATTTGCCAGGAAAAATATGGTGCTGGAGTGGAGGGAAAGAGAACATGAAATAATGGATCATGCAACGCTCCAAAGCGCGGCCGTAATATAAGCATTGAGAACTTGTGGGCTGCTGAAGTTCTTTTGCACATCGCCCATGCGGTCAAATGTTCGCTTACTGGAATTCATGGTCAACTACTGGGATCATGACATGGAGATGTTTAACCTTCAAGGTGAGACTTTAGAGCTTACCGTAGAGGATATATATTTCATAACCGGGTTATCACAACGGGGGGCACCGGTGAACTTGGAGGGCACTGGCAGGGGAAGAGACCCCTTGAGTGTCTAAAACTATGTTGACATGTTCTGTACACTGAGTACGCAAAAGAGGGGCAGCAGTGTTATTATTGCAGATATCCAGGATTTCACACTCCAGGTACTAGCTAAGCACTGTTGTGAGACTTGCGGGATCATCAGGGTTGCATATGGCCACTAGGAATCAAATGAGGGTGGCAGTTGATTGCTTTAGAGGTGCCCTCTATGATTGGTGCTCGGGAGTGCTCCCCATCATGAAGAGGCAACTTTTCGACTGTAGGAGAGGAAGACACAAGAACTTTGGCTATGCCAGCATACTAGTAGTGTTCTTATTTGAGAGGGTACCAGCTATGAGCCTTGCGATATCACTACAGGTCCGACATCCACGTCAGCCAAGGCTGAGCCGGTGGGGAGATATCTTCCTCCGTCAAGGAGGAGGAGACATAGTACATAGCATCTACGATGATGACTTTTATGTATGGTGGGAACGGCAACTGCTGGCGTTGGAGCAGTTTCCATATGCTAGGATGTATTTCCGAGGTGATCCCGACCTTGTCCTCCCTCCAGGAGGAATATGGGGCGACATGGGTAAGTGATTTTTTAATTTTTTATCATTTTCAAATTTTTATGAATTTTCAAATGATAGAATATATACATATGTACAAGTCCTAATCCTGCTCATGCGTCAAAATGCAGATATTGGACCAGTCCGCCCTAAAGGGCACCCGCGGATGTTCGTGCGATCGGTTGTAGGAGGAGACCCAGGATTGGTTCGGGTACTAGAGGGGAAGCTGGCCAGGCTGACCCAGTGAGTACCTACGATACGGATTAAGCACATACCTACAGCCATGCAGGAGTTTGTAGTAGGGGTTCCACTGATATGGCTATGACTGTTCAGGCGAAATGCTAGAGAAGTACTTGTCTATAGAGATACGGTGGAGGCTGCCGAAGCCGAGGAGGCTGAGGAAGACAGGGTGCCTAAATATCACGGGGACCAAGGTGGTCCTAGTGGCCATGGCAGGCAGGCTTAGTTCTAGGTCATTTTGATGGATGATGATCCACATTTTGTATATTTTGTATATGACGAGATCTACGGATCAGACTCGACCTATCTATGACAGATATTTTACATATATATATATATTTTTTTTGGTTGTCGGTTTATTTACAAGTGTTCTTTACATGTTTGCTGTATATTCTATGAAATGTGTGTGAGATGCCAGTCCAAAATATAATTAGCATATGCATCAGTCAATGAATTTTGATTTCGTGGAATATGATTGAAAGTAATAACTTCAAAATGTCTTTCCAGTAAACGAATTTGTATGAACTGACATAACAAGGTAGGATTTCGTACCCGATAAGCTCGATTGAGCTGGGAAACTACCAACTGAGAATCGAAATGGACTTCAAGATGGGTGATGCCACGTGACAAAGCATCCCATAGGAGCTCAATAACAGCCCTATACTCAGCAACATTATTAGAAGCAGGACCAAGACAAGCACCACCCGCGGCAACAAGCTGTCCTGTGGGAGAATAGATAACCCATGCTGCCGAAGCCAAGTTGCAAGTGTGACGGCTGGCACCATCAACAAAACCTACATACATTTCGGAAGACATCTGCAACAACTAGCAGATAATATAAAAAACAAAATTGACAACCTAATGTACATAAAAATACATACACTAAAATACAAGAAAAAGTGCTAAGCCTAAGCATAGTACTTCTTCAGGTAGAGCCCATTTCTAGGCTTAGGCAGCTTATTCCCATCATAATCCACTAATTCATATGTGCCTTTACTCAAAAATTTTGACACGACATAGGGTCCTAACCACATAGCCTTGAATTTTCCTGCCCCCAGAGGTTCTTTATCTTGGTCCCAAAGCAAGACAAGTTCCACTTCAGAGAAAACCCTAGGTTTGACCGTTTTATCATATTGAGATTTAACCCTATTCTTATGAGCTTGATTGGCAGTCAACACATCTCTACGTTTCTCATCAAGGTTTTCTAGATGTACTAGACATTCTTCAAGCTCTGTCGTATCAGGTAACACATGAATGGCTATCTGCAAGGACGGGATTTCGCATTCAATCGGAGTGACTGCTTCCACCCTGTGAACGAGTTGGAAAGGTGAATAACCCGTGGCAGTATTAACACTAGTTCGGTAAGCCCAAAGAGAAGAATATAACATGATATTCCAATTAGAATGGGCTGTATCAATTGTCCGTTTAAGGATAGTTTTCAAAGTCTTGTTTACAGCCTCAACTTGACCATTTGCTTGTGGATAGTATGGAGAAGAATGCTCTTGTCGAAATCCGAGCATGGTGGTCAGTTCCGTCATCATGTTATTTTGAAAATGACTGCCATGGTTAGTGACAATCACTTTGGGAATACCAAACCTTGCAATAATTTGATTGAAAACAAAGAAAGCTGCAGTTTCCCCGTTATCTTTGAAAGTAGGCATTGCCTCTGCCCATTTCGTAAAATAGTCAACGGCAACAATGATGTATTTGTGCCCCCTAGCAGAGATTGGGTTGCAGGTCATGTAATCGATCCCCCATTTCATGAAGGGGCCTACATAGACAACAGGAAATAACAGAGCAGGATGCGACCGCATTTTTCTGGTGTAAAGCTGACATGGATGACAGCACTTCACAGCTTCCACACAATCTTTAAAGATCGTGGGCCAGAAATAACCAGCACGAAAAATATTCTGGGCCATTGCTAACCTAGATAAATGACCCCCACATGCTCCACTATGAGAATCATTTAGGACAATCTCTGCTTCCTCATGAGTAAGGCAGCGACATAAGACGGAATCTACCCCTCGTCGATATAATGTATCTCCTATAATGAGGTAGTTCTTGGCATGAAGGCGTAACTTACGTCGTTCCTCCCTAGAGTAAGTGGTAGGATACTTCAAAGTTTGGAGATATATAAGAATATCCCCGTACCAAGGATCAGAGGTAGATATCAAAAATATGTGCTCATCTGGGAATGAGTCATCCTCGACCGCTACATTTTCTTCAGTGGGAAATTTTGCTATTAGCTCAGCAAAAACTAAAGACTTTCTAGACTTAGCGGATTGAAAATCCAAGTCAAACTCCTGGAGAATGACAATCCATTTGTTGAATTTTCCCCCAACAATCCGTCGGGATAAAACATATTGGAACAGATTAACATCCGCCACTACTGTTGTGGTCCTCAGTAAAATGTAGTGGCGCAACCTCTGCATAGCATAAACAACTGCCAAGGCTATCTTCTTGACGTGGGAGTACCTAAGCTCAGGTCCAGCCAAAGCACGGCTAATATAATAAATGACATGCTCAATGAGCTTATCGTCCTCCTTAACTAGCACTACCCCAATGGTCGACTCCGACCCGACCAGATATAATATAAAATCCCTAGAATAATCTGGTGGGCGTAACAAAGGAGCTGACAGCAAAGCTTTTTTCAATGCCTCGAACGCAAGTTGTGCGGTTTCATCCCATACAAAAGGAGTTTCATGTTTGAGAAAGCGCATGAAACCTTTAGTGATCTTGGCATAATTAACGATAAAACGTCGAAGAAAGTTGGACTTTCCTTGCAGGCTTTGAAGTTGCCTGAGAGAACGAGGAGGAGGCAGATTTACAATGGCCTCAACTTTTAATGGATCCACTTGGATGCCTCTACTGGATACGATGAATCCGAGTAATCTTCCTGACTTGACACAAAAAACGCACTTGTGGGGATTCAAGCGAATTTTATAGTATCTCCATCTTTCAAAAATCAACCTCAAATGGTCTGGATGCTGGACCCTCTTATGAGAATGTGCAGGAAGATCATCAAGGTAAGGTTCAACAATGGCTTTTATGTCATGAAAAGCAAATTTCATGGCTCATTGAAAGGTAGCCCCAACATTTTTCAATCCAAAGGGCATTTTTATATACGCAAATGTACCCCAAGGGAAAATGAAAACAGTTTTATGTTGGTCTTCCTGTTTGATTTGGATTTGATTGTAGCTGGAGAAACCATCCATAAACGAAAACACTTCACTCCCTGCACATGCATCTATGATCTGGTCAATGAATGGTGTGGGGTAGTTATCCTTGGGACAGGCTTTATTGAGATCTCTAAATTCAGTACAAACGTGAATAGTCCATTGCTTTTTATCAACAGGAACAGGGTTGGATACCCATTCAGTCAAAGCTATGGGATATATAAAACCAGCTTTCAAGAGCTTCTCAACTTCTGCCTTCACATCCGCCGCTTTACGCGGGTTCACGGGGCGTAATTTTTGTTGAACCGGCTTGGCATCAGGATAGGTTCAGATTTCATGTTGGACAATAGATGGATCAATTCCTAGCATCTCCTCATATGACCAGGAAAAGATATCACGGAATTTCTTGAAAAGGGCAGTATAGATGGCAATCTCCTCCAGAGAGCAATTTGCACCTATATAGATGTTTTCCATGACATCTGGGTTCACAGAGATATTGATAGGTATAGTGGTGGAAATGTTTACCATATTCCCCTCAGCAAACACCCCTTCCCTAGGCAAAGGGTTGATAGGTACCTCAATATCATCTGGCAGTCTCACCTTAAAATATTGGTTTTCTATCTTGCTCAGATCTGGAAGGAAATAGGATCGATGATGAAGATCCTCACAAATCTTATCACATCCACTCATAACTTCTAGAATAGCTTCATCGGAAGGAAAAACGGTATCTAAGCAATCTATGGAATATAAAGAGTTTTCTGCCCATGCGGGCAAATAGACTTCTTCCAGATCATCCGAGACTAAAAGAGGATCTGGAATGGGATCAGCAGTAGCTTGAACGATGGATTGATAAGCTACCTCTACTGCTGATAAGGGCACTTCTGGTTCATGGGGAGTTGGGAGGACCCAAGGATCAGTCCTATCACCAACCGTAGTGATGGACTTCCCCACAGTAGTAGAACCAATGTAGTTCACCGGGGCTGGAAGGTCAAATGTGCCCATCAATGATGCGTACATTCCAGCTCCCAAGCTCTGTACAGTAGGTTTGACCTGATCAACCAATGGCACAGTGGATTCCTTAGACTCTAAATGGCCTTTTCTGGTAAAATCAAGCTGGTCAACAGTAACCAACTTGCCCTCATGTGGAAAAACCACGACACGAAGAACAACCGATGCAACAGCAGACATTGCATAAGTCCAATTCCTTCCCAGAAGCAAATTATAGTCCAAAGGAGCATCAATCACTTCAACTTCAACAGACACTTCTTTGCCTGCCAATTTAAGCTCGAAAGCCGGCAGGATACCATGAGGACGGAAGGATCTTCCATCAAAAGCAGTAAGTAAAGTGTTTGATGGGACCAGCTTTGGGGATCCAAGAGCTTTCCAATAGGCCAGGGACATAACACATGTAGAGGATCCCTCATCAACAACTGCCCTTCCAATGGTCTTACCACCATGGATGACATCTATTGATAGGGCTACATGGTAAGGCAGGTGAATTTTGACATCAGACAGATTGAATTTCACCATGAGACTCGAAGAATCCATGCTACCTAAAGCTGATAAGAGAGCATCCCGCTGGGAAGGAAAACTCTGTAACACCTCTAAAGATGACATTGCACACGAGGTTTGAGCTAAGTCTTCAACCACGAAGTAGTTTGAAGCAACCCTAGCATTAGGTTTGTGCAGAGTCTTCTTGAAAACACCTTTCGGTATCTTCGACATAGTTTCGGCAAGTTTTTCTATCGTGAGAGGGTTCGAAGTTTCAACTACAGCTTTACCCTTCTCAGAAGTCTCAGTTTCATAGTTTTTGTTCCTGGTTTGCAACAAAGTTGAAGATTGAACCATGTTGATATAATTAGGGTCAGGGGCAGTTTGAGTGCCCCCTGCTACATTAGAAGCTGAAGCAGAATTCTGTCCTTGGGGAAACGATTCCTTCAGGACAGCCGGTTGTTGAGATTTGAGTAGCTTCTGGGCTTGATCCATAAGGGGACAAAGGTGAGTAAGGTGTTCCTCTTGGCACAACTTGCAAGGGAACTTGACCTTCTTCTTTTATTTTTTTCCCCCATCAGCATTGTTCGCAGGTTTGGGCTTGTTTTGGTTTCCCTCTCCTTTCTTACCTTTCTTCTTCTTCCTGCCTGGCTGCTGATTGCCCTTAGAAGAAGTTTGTGCAAAAAAAATTTCATTTTGGGGAGAGGGGGCGGCCTTTGCTACCTCCGCCGTAGACTATTTGATATACAACTGGTGAAGTTGCTTAGTTAAAGACTCTACGGTGGGATAGTTGACAGACCCAACCACACCATTAGCGTGGGGTCCAGGCTTAGGCTTCTCTGGCTCGTGCGAAGGCCTCGGTGCCTCAGGGATGATCTCATACAAGATACCATACTTTGAGTAAATCAAGTCTAACTGTTGGGCCCTGAGTATGGCTTCTTCTTCATTTGTTACTCCTGACGTGGAAACATCCTTAGATATGTATGGCAACAGTGATTTAAGGAACCATTCTAACAGAAACTCAGGAGGAATGGTGGCTTTGATAAGGCTCTTTCGCCTCCTCCACTCTTGGATATGATCCGAGATGTGGGTAGCCTTGTTTTGTCTAAATGTAGACAACAAGTCCATTCCAAAATCATATTGAACCGGAAGTTGAAAGTGGCTAAGGAAAGCACTAGCCAAATCCCATAAACTACTAAAGGCAGCAGAAGGCAATTCGATATACCACTTAGCCGCCATACCAGTCAAGGTCCTCTGGAATAGCCTTAATCTAATTGAATCCTCATTCAACAAATTGGAAGAACACCATAAGTGAAAAGTGGTGGCATGTGCCCCAGGATCTTCACCATCTTTACCTTGGAACTTAGGGATGTCCGATGGCAATTTGGTGGGAACAGGTGGCCACAAGGGGTCATGCCTCACCGGGTCATTCATCAACTTTGACAAGTCTGGCAAGTTTAAAGTTGCCAGAAAAGGAAGTTTGGGCCTAACCGGGGTAGTAAATGTGCCAACTTGGGGATTCGAGGGACCTACACCCGAATGCCCATGGGTAAAAGTGGGGTTTCCCCCAGCCACCGGTTGTGAAGTGGGAAGGTTGCTTTGAAACGGATTCCGTCCGTAAGCCACAGGATTTTGTGTGGGAGGTGTAGTGTAAGTGTTTCGGGTCATCCCCATAGAAGCAGGGGTCTAAAAGACTGGAGTAGGTATCCCTCCACTAAACAACGAAAAGGGAGAGCTCGTGTATGGGACTGAAATAGGGGTTTGAAAGCTCTTCTCGTAAGAGGTGTTTCTCCCAAACTACACTCCTACATATGAAGGAGATGGACCTACGTATGGACTAGATGGGGGAATGTGCCCCCCATTCCAAGGAAATCCTTGGACATAAGCCGAGGATCCTACCGGACCACTCTGGGTAGTGTAAGGGAAGGAAGAAGGAATGGTAGGTATACTGGGGATCCCAGCAACCGTGTTACTAGAAGTACCTCTTATGTTTGAGTGAACCGGTGGTTGAACCACCTGGCTCGTTGGAGTCAAAGGTGTAGAAGGAAAACTAGATCTAGGGGTACTGACCGGGGGAGATAGCACCCCTTCAACTGGAATGGTTGAGGTAAACACAAAAGAACTTTCTTCTGCAGAATACATGACTCTACCCACATGTACACCTAGCACTGGTGAATCAAAAGGCCTAACCTGGACGATCACAGGATCGTTTAAGTCAGTCAAGGGGGAGTTAAAATTTCTTGCAAACTTGTCAGTCTGTAATTATTCTATCTCAACTGTGTCAAGATTGAAATGGTTAGCAATGAGTTCCAGTTCACCAAGCACTTCACTTGTTCCTACAGGTTCAAATGAACCCTCTGTGTCTAATCTCCACCTTTGAGGTAAAGGTGGAGGCTCCAATGCAGTGATAGGAGGAAGGTTTCTCAACCTTCTTGACCTTCTAACCGGTTGGTCCTCTAGAATTAAAAATTTAACAAATCACACCCTAAGGCCAACTAAACACAGGCAAAACCACAGAGCATACACTAAAAAAGTTCGTAGAGTCTCAAGCAATCAAACCAGGGTAAAAGATATACTTTCCCGAAGAAAGCTTATGAACGATTACTTGGCGTCCTTGAGGTGGTTCTTAGGCACAAGCGGAGGAATCGCCCACCGCCCTCCTAAAATTTCCACAAGGGTTACCTTCCAAGCCCGTTCACTGTGAACCAGAAATAGCCTTCCAGTTTACCTAGGTATGAACCCTAAAAGACAAGAGACTAAAGGCTACCTTGGAAATACCAGCTGTCTGGGGGGACAGTCGTCAGCCGAACTCATACGTATGGGTAGGGTAGCTGAGCCCAAAACTCTGTCTAGGACAGAATCCCCAGATGCGTAAAACTCCTGGGTTACGTTTTGACAAGGATTCAGAGGGTTATATCCTCTGTCCAAGCCTCCACGCGGCCTAGTGCTTAACTCCCGTTTGAGAGGAGCTTCCCAGATACAGTGATACAATCAAGGATTTCCCTAAAGAAAGGTCCACTACGTCTGAGTTTATAACTTGTGGGAATTTTACACTCCCTAGCCCACAAGTCTAGCCTAAGCTAGTAGGTGAAAGGCCCCTAAAAATAAAAACTTACAAGTAAATTTTAATTTATGCGTTTATTTTAAAGGGTTGTTCTTTACTCAAGAGGTAATGGAGTGGTATACTGTATGATGTTTTGACTCAAACAATAAATACATGAAAATAAAGGTGCATTCAAAGCAAAATTACCATAAAAACAAATTTCTTTTTAATTTTTGCAAATATGTATTGATGAAATGAAAGCTACGATGAAAGAAACTAAGCCTATGTTTTTGTAGTTTTTTTTATATAATATTTTTAAATTGAAATGAACACTACTTATGCAGAAATCACAATGCAAAAGCTTTAACTATGTTTTCTTTTCACTTTTAAAAATAATAAAAAACTCTACTATGCATCTACAATGCATAAAGCTTGAGCAAACTTGACACTTATAAACTGTAAAAAATCAACCCTATCTTGGGTGCAAACAATGATAAAGAATCAATGCAGACTTACAAAGGAAAGTGACAACCAGCCACTGTCAGAAGACAGACTGGAAAAAACTGAGCCCAAGACCCTGATCACTGATCTGGACTAAGACACTTTAACCCACTACCCAAACAGGCCAAAACACTTCAGTATGCAAGCAGTAAATAAACCAAGCAAAAAGACTCAAGAGCTTCCAAAAAAGCAAGGAAATGTGATCACCAACAGTATTCAGACTCACTACACAGCATTCTTAAAGAAAGACCACTCAGAAACAGGGACCAAACAAAGATAAGAACAAGAAAAACTTATCTCAAAAATCCCCACTTCCAGGAGTATTCACAACTGTCACTAAGAACAACTCGCGAGTGACTCGCGACTGTCTAGTATAACAACCCGCGAATGCACAACAGTATTCGCGACTGTCTAGAAAGACAACCCGTGAATGGGTATAATTTTTTTCTCAGAAAACCAAGAAAAAACCAAGACTTTCAAATGCTAAAGCAAGTATTGAAACAGGATAATAAATCACAAACAGACTCACAAGAAAAACTGGTTAGGAGGACAGAAAACAACCTACAGCAGTCCGGGCTCCCCAGCGGAGTCGCCAGTTCTATTGTACAGGATTATACACCTAATAACCTAAGGTCTAGGGTTACCAACATACTCAATTACTTGCATACAATTGACTCTTAAAGCACAGAATAAGAAATAGGAAGATCAAAAGGACTTACTTGTTAAACAACGTTCGATCCTTGCTAATCTTCTTCTTCTCTGTTCCACTTCCACAGTCTTCAGGATTGTTCCTCTTTCACCTGTCAAGAAACACTTTTCCAAATACAAGATGATTCATATATGTATAAGCAGGTTAGATAAATCACATATAGATGCAGAAGCATAAACAATTATCAAACTACAAGACATGAAACACATATGGAAGAAGTAATCTCTTTATTATCAATAATGGAAAGAGTTCAGATACAACCCAACGCCTGAGACAAGGACTCCTCTGCAACCAAAGGATTCTGAGTTCACTGCTCCAAAGACTTCTGTATAAACTCCACCACCATAACTTTTCTCTTCAAGTGTAAGTAAATGACACCCTCCCCAAGGCCTGTATTTATATGGGTGAAATAAGGCAGTTCTCGAAGGTTAGGGAGGTTACAGCAGTTAAGGAAATTAAGTTAAATAACTTAACTAATCTCCTATTAGCGCGAGTGTTTTTATGTTTTAATGTTGAGATACATTCGTGGGTCTGTAGCAGAGAAACCCGCGAATATGTATAAGCGCAACCCGTGAATACATGGATTCGGTTCTTGCTGTACAGGAGACTCGCAAGTGATGCGCGAGTTGTATAAAATGATAGTCGCGAATACATCTCAATATAGGCAAATGACAAAGTAACTAGATGGATGGTGAAAGAATGTATTTCATGACAAGCCAATCTATAGTGTTTTGGGAAAACCTCTATCCATAAGTGTCCTTTTGTGTGCCAACATGAGGGATGTCGGCATTCGGACAGAGAGGTGCCATTCAGGTGTATAACAATAGGAAGTGCCATTGATAGGAAGAGCAGTTCGGGGTGCTACTTCAATATGGGATCAGGTGTGATCTCTTGGTTTAGCAGGATGGAAAGATGCATGGCGCTAAGTACAGCAGAGGAAAAATATGTTTCCACTTGCAATTTGTGAGGTAGTATGTTTCTTTTGAAAGCTACTATTTGATTTGATTGATCTGACTTGCATTTTTTTATGATGCAGAGAGGATCAGTTAAGCTCCAATTTGTGATCCAGATCAAGATCTCTTGAAAGAGGGAGTTCTAGAATAGTCAGTAAGATAGGATGTTTGAGCATAAAATCTTAGTGAATCTCATAGGTTTCTCAAACATAAAAGGTCCTATAGGTTGTCCTCATATGTAATTGGTCTTGGAGAAGCTCGCAGGTTATCCTTGGACGTAATCAACCCTGATGTGATTCTATGCTAGAAATGTACAGAGTGAATTTTGAGTACTTTAGGGAGACTCTTGGTGTTCTCTAGATCGAGGTTCCTTCCAAGGAGAAGCGATGATTCCAAGAGCCCTTCTAACATGGTGGTAGGATTGGTTTCTCCCATGGTTAGTTGTAAGTGCAGAAACCTTCTGACATGGTTGCAGGATGTGTTCCTCCCATGGTCAAATGTAAGTGCAGATCCCTTCTGACATGGTGGTAGGATTGGTTCATCCCATGGTAAGCTATAAGTGCAGAGCCCTTCCATGGATGGTAGTACTTGTGTCCTACCATGCCACTAGTTGTAAGTGCAGAGCCCTTTCATGGATGGTAGTAGTTGTGTCCTACCATGCCACTGGTTGTAAGTGTAGATCCCTTCCATGGATGGTAGTAGTTGTGTCCTACCATGCCATTGGTTTTAAATTCTAGATCCCTTCCATAGATGATAGTAGGTGTGTCGTATCATGCTGATGGTTGTAAGTGTTGGCGCCCTTCCACAGATGATAGTAGGTGTGTCCTATAATGCTGATGGTTGTAAGTGTTGGGGCCCTTCCACAGATGATATTAGGTGTGTTCTATCATGATGATGGTTGTAAGTGGTGGAGCCTTTCCCAGATGATAGTAGGTGTGTCCTATCATGCTGGTGTATATAAGTGTTGGAGCCTTTTCACAGATGGTAGTAGGTGTGTCCTACCATGCTGGTGAATGTGAGTGTTGGGCCTTTCTGACATGGTTCTTGGATGTGTTCCTCCCATGGTTACATGTGAGTGTTGGGCATGCCTTTCTGACATGGTGGTGGATGTGTTCCTCCCATGGTCAGATGTTAGTTTTGGGCAGGCCTTTCATACATGGTTCTTGGATGTGTTCCTCCCATGGTATGATATAAGTGCTAAATAAGATGAATACCTACATGGAGTCTAGGCCTACAAACATCATGAAAAATGGTTGGCTCTATAGAACATCCTATGACGATTAGAATTGAGAGATAGCAGAAGCAGTGATGACGATGACCCAATGATGATCCAAAGATGATCTAGACTTGATGATGTTCTAGTGATGATCCATACTTGATGATGTTTTAGTGATGATGATCCAGTGATGATCCAAATTTTATGATGATCCAATGACGATCCAGACTTGATGATGATCCAATGATAATCCAGACTTGATCCAGTGATGAAGACTTGTGCTGATGAATTGTGTCAAGAGAATACCTTCCTAGTTAAGAGGGAGTGTTGATGTATTTGTAACTTTGGAATGTATTCACTTGTATATCATATGTATTGTAGCCCGATGTTCCTATAGTGAGAATCATTAATGTAATCAAGTCATGTAAAGTCATACCTCGATGTTCCTATCGAGAGAACTACTAAGAGTCATGAGGAATTCCCCTCCCTTGTAAGTCAAGGGGAAAATTACCCACAGTTGTGGGGCACTAGAGTCGCCCTAGAAAAGTTGACCCAGTCAATTACACTGGGGCCAACATAGTTAGGTTAAATGTCAAGTGAATGAAAGAATATAAATAGAGGGAGGTGCTCCTCTATTTGACATACACTCACACTCAGTTGTAGCACATGAGTGAGAGAGAAGGAGTTGGGACAAGAGAGAGAGAGAGAACAATTGGTGGAGATCATCTTTTCTGTCTTTGGGTTTTATTGCTTCTATTTGGTGCTTATTCTATCTCTGAGGAAGTTGCGGGGTTTTCTCCTTTATGGTTTCCTCGAGGAAAATATTTGTGTCTATTGTCTTTTGTGATTGTTTGCTGTGCATGTTATTCTCTCAGATAAGATCCTAAGATCATATTTCTTAAATGATAAAAATCTAATGAATACAAGTCACATCCAACTAGAGATCAAACAAGTTAGACAGTAGCTTTCATAGCCACATTTCCTTGCACCTAGTTGAGAAAGAAACAACATAATCTACCTCGACTGTACTCAAAGTCATGCATGATTGCTTCCTGCTAAATCAAGAGATTATGATAGATCCCAAACTGAAGTAGAAAAACAAAGTGCTCTTCCTTTTAGTGGCGATACCTCCCCAATATGAATCAACATAACCATGTAGGTTAATATTCCAATTCGCATCATATTTGAGCCCATAATACATTGTACCTTTTAGGTACCTTGGTACATGCTTTGCATCAATCAGGTGAATATGTCTCAGATCTGTCAGGGACTCACTCAGGGTGTTCACCGCAAATCATATGTCTTGCCTCGAATTCGCCAGGTACATCAATGAGATAATCATCTGATGATACATCATGGAATCAATCGACTCAGAGAAGCATTACTCAGAAGCTTAAAGTTAGATTCCATAGTTGTGGCTATTTCCTTGTAGTCCAACATTCTAAATCTCTTGAAAATCTCCACTGCATAATTTCCTTGAACAAGGAATATCCCATCTACACTCTTCCACACCTCCATTCCTAAGAAATAGTGCATCATACCTAGGTCTTTTATCTCGAACTCTGTAGAAATTCATTGCATCTTTAATGAGTTCCTCTTCGCATGTTAGGAATAGATCATCGAAATCTAGTAGGAGAATCATTGGTCTTCCATCTTCAACCTTGAAGTAAAGGTTGGAGTCTTCTTTACTCTTGGTAAATCCTAAGCTCATCAGGAAGCTATCCATCATGTTGTACCATGTCATTGGTGCATGTTTCAATCCATAAAAATACTTCTTCAATTTGCACACATGGGTTTTCCTATCATGTGTCTCAAACCCATGTGGTTGTTCTGCGTACACTTCCTCCTTGACTACACCATTAAAGAAAGTTGTCTTGACATCCATTTGGTGTATTCCATTTCATTACTGCTACCAATGCAAGTATGTTCCTAATGGAAGTGTACCTCGTGATATGTGCAAATGTCTCTTCGTAGTCTATGCCTTGTTTATGTGAGAAGCCTTATGCTATGAACCTTTCCTTGTATTTCTCGATGTTTCCATCTGCAACATGATTCATATTGTAGATCCACTTCGAAGTTACAAAAGACTTATTTTCTAGTCTCAGAGCTATCTCCCAGACATCATTCTTCATCATTGACTGATATTCCTCAATCATAGCATCCTTCCATTGTTTATTTTTTGTAGCCTCTTCATAGGTGGAATTTTCTCTTTCAATGATGTCACTCAGCATGGCCACATAGCTATTGTAGGGTTTTTCCCTTTTCCTTTCTCTATGTATTCCTTCTGCATATACATACCTTTCTACTTCTTGTATGTGATCTTGTTCCCATGATGGTTTCCTCTTGTGGGATTCCTTATTCAGGCTTGTCTCTACCAGTTCTTGTGGTTATTCCATGTCATGATCTTCATGGTATTCTGGAATTGCTTCTCCGATTTCCATACTTTGGGCTATCGTATCTTCAGGTTCCTCGACCTCTTGAATAGGTGTCCTCCTGGATCTAAAGTATACTGAGTATTCATCAAAGGTTATGTCTCTACTGATGTCGATCTTCTTGAATTTTGGGAAGTATATTTAGTAGTCCTTTGATGCATCATTTTATCCTATGAATATACCCTTCCTCCCAGAAGGATCGAGCTTCATCTTTTTATCATTTGGAATATGTATGTACATCGAGAATCCAAATATTCTTAGATGGTTGACTTCTGGTTTCTCTCCTGATAAATCCTCTTCTTGATTCTTGTCTTCAAGTACTCGATGGGGAGTATAGTTATATACATACACAGTTGTCCTTGTTGCCTCCGCCCAAAGGTGCATAGGAAGATCCTGGTCATGTAACATTGCTTTTTTTGCTTCCATGATGGTTCAGTTCTTTTGTTTCACAACCCCATTCTGCTAAGGATTGTATGGAGTGCTCAACTCTAGCTTAATCTCAGATTCTATGCAGAGTTCCTTGAATTATTCCAAAGTGAGCTCTCCACCATTATATTACCTTAGAGTCTTGTTCTTCCTATCAATTTGGTTCTTGACCAAGGTTTTATATTCCTTGAAATTATTGAAAACTTCATTTTTTCCTTTCAAGAAATATATCCAAGTCTTATGTGAGAAATAATCTATAAAGGAAACATAATACACACACCGTCTTAATGAGCTAGAATACATGGGTCCACATACATCTAAGTGTACTATTTCCAGTATTTCTTTGGCCTTGCTTTCACTGCTGGGAAATGTCTTCTTTGCATTCTTTCCTTGTGCACATCCTTTGTAAATGCCTTCATGCTTTTCCTGGATATATAGTACTCTAGAGACTTCTTTGCTTTCCATCGGTAGTGCTCTATAGTGCACATGTGTAATTCTTCGGTGCCATAGTTCACTTGGTTCAATTGAATCATAAAACAATGCTTGTTCAGGTTGTCCCTTTAGCTTGTACAAGCCTTTGTCTTCTTCTCCAATCAATGTTGCATCATCTATTGTCTTCCCTTTGGGCCATATCATAACTTGGCCATCAACAAATGCAACTCTCATACCCTTTGCATCTAGTGAAAATATGGAGAGAATATTCTTCTTCAATCCTAGAACTTATAACACACCCTTCATCTTTAAGGATTTCCTGGAGTCAAGCTTGTATAAAGCTTCTCCACCCCATTTTATGGGGTATTGGTAATCATCCCCAAGTTTCACCTTGTAAGGTGAATCATGTTCATACATATTGACAAATGATTCTTTGTATCATGTCATGTGTTTAGAAGCTCCACTATCCACAATCCAATCATCACTTCCGTGTGAGATAGTGCGAGTAAGTTTTGAGATTAGCACATACTCTTCATATGAATCATCCTTCTCTCTTCTGAATCTTTTGTTTGTTTGTTCATTGTATTCAGAAATATGAACATGGTGTCTCTTTTTCTTGATGGGATAGTCTCTTGCAAAATGTCCCTTTTCATCAAAGTATAGGATCGAACATTGGAAGGATATCTCTTGGTATTCTTATGTTTCTTGTCCTTCTTCTTGTTGTGATGAAATTTCTCCTTATTCTCCTTATTCTTGTAGTTATTCCTAGTATGAAATGTGAGAGCTTAATATTCAATTTCTCCCATCTTTTATTCTCTTGTTATTAGTTGAGCTTCTTCTTATGCACATTCTTCTTGGAGTCTGCTCAAAGAGATCAAACACCTTCTTGCATAGATTCCTTGAATGAACAAGTCCCATGATCTAGGGAGACCATTCAAGGTAGTCATTACAATATCTCATTCTTTGACATTATCTTCAACTGCTTCAATTTTTTCTTTATTGGAGCAACCCTTGTGATGTAAGACTTTGTAGTCTCGAATTTTTTTATCTTCACTTTCTTTAACTGGTT
Source organism: Pseudotsuga menziesii (assembly GCA_001517045.1). NCBI lineage: Eukaryota > Viridiplantae > Streptophyta > Pinopsida > Pinales > Pinaceae > Pseudotsuga > Pseudotsuga menziesii. The sequence goes on from LPNX010230368.1 coordinate 682,608, forward strand.
CCTCAAGGTCATTTTCTGGTTGATGTACTTTCCTTCGAACATATTTGTCAAATCATCATATACTTCCTTTGGTGTCTTGAATGAAGAAACATGGGGGATGAGGTGATACTTAATAGAATATGGAATTATTCTCTTGGCCTTAACCATGTTTCTCTTATGAGCATACTTAGCCTCATCTCCCTATGGTTATAGAATCTCTTTAGTGATGTACAGATCCAAATTATTTTCTTCAAGGATTAGGGAGATTATGTACTTCCATGCTCGGAAGTTATCATCCCCTCCAAGATTGTCCTTAAGTTGAGTATGGTGATTCATCTTTTAAAATAAGAACCTCAAATGAAAATAAGAAATATTTAGATCTTACCAATTTGAGGTGTCTGACCTCATTCTAGAGTTGGATGACCCATAGTTTGTCAAAGAAACCCTAATTTTCCAAACTTGGAGTTTGGGAATTATGTTTGGATAGAAAGATGCACCTCCTTGAGGTGATTTGCTCAGTAAGGTCACTTTCTAAATACTAAGGTGGGAATCTTCCAAAACTTGATGCCCTAGTTTCTCTTGGCACTAATGATAGGGTAAAAATTGAAAATTGTTCAAATATGAAACTCCTTCCACCAAAATATGCGCCCTAATGAGGTGAGTTAGCCTAGCCATTTTTTCTTAATGATATGTGGAGAGAACACCTTGAACTAGCAAGCCCTAGTTTTCGTTGTTGCATAGTGGCTGCTTTCATAGAGGCTCTGATACCATGTTAGTTTTTTCTAGATATTATTAGCTTAATTAGGATCTTTGTATAAAATAATAACAAGTACAAGAAGATGCATAAGATATAAATATTTTCATCGAGGAAACCATAAAGGAGAAAACCCCACAAACTTCTTCATAATAGTAAAATCACAAAGGTCATGTCATAAGATGATCAATCCCAGTAAAAAGAACTTGAGGGAGTGTGAGGTGTGTATAAATGAGGGAGAGCGCCTCCGTATTTATACCTTTCAAGAGACTGACCTTTTACATGATCGGGGCAAACTTGTTTGACTAACAAGGATGACTTCTCCTAGAGAGACTCCAAATACACATTACATGATGTTACACTGGGGACTATTTCCCCGAATTATAAATAATTTTGTACCTCAAGGTATAGACACAATAAAGACATCCCGCAAGGAGGAAAACACATCTCCAATGGGGTACAACAACATAAAATGATAATATACATTAGAATATCTTCCAAAGTTACAAATACATCAACAGAGAAAAAATAAAAAAATGTAAAAATATTTTGTTATTGCTTGTTGTGAGTCAAGGTCGAGAAATAGGTTGCACCATGAACTCTACCCTTAGATCCAGCTGATTTAAGGTAGGTGTTTTTGCACATAGTAGGGGAGAAATACCCACTACAGTTTTGGTGACTCCACTATTTCGATCCCCTTGGATCTCTATTTTTGTAGGTGTTTTTACTGGTTTATCTACTTGAGTACCCTCAATCCTCACAATCTGACCCCCCTTCGACAGATTCGAACTAGTCCTGTCATAGTGCCTGCTCCCCCAGCTCTAGCCAATAATTGTTACTTAAAATCCTCTCCCTTACTATCGGATCGCACCTCTCTGGTAGAAAATTGCAACCCAGGTCGCACCTTTCTTCCTAATAAGCATGACCTAGGTTGTGCCTTTTGGCTCGATAAGTGTGACTTGGACCTAAAATCCATATCGCACTTGTCTAGGATTCTAGAGCGATCTCAGTTTCTACTGTGACCTAGTTCAATACGACTTGTCACGTGAAAACCCATGTTTAGTGCGACCTGGGTTTTTCTGCTGATATTTTGTCTTAGTCATGACTGTTTGACAATTATGTTCGACCTTGACCACATCTATTCCTTCGACAAGTTTGACCTATATTTTTTTCAGCTCTTTGACGCATTTGAGTCCCTTTCCAGACCCCTTATCTGTGTTCTATCCCTTCCCCAAATGTTTCCTTCCAGATATGACTGCCTACAACCCCCTAGTTTGTTTTGCGGTCCTAATTTTATTGTATGTGAGAACATATAAGTCGAGCTTGGTAGTTGACACCACAAGTGTATTTCCTACACATTGTGAATTTCCTTATGTGCTCATTTACTTGTGTATATTTTTGTTATCTGGATGAATTAGTTATTATCCATTGAAAAATAGTTACTTTCATTACTGTTCTTTTTTTTCCAGCATATGCGTCTCTGGCATGAAACTGATGGGGTTTAGAAATTACCCTTAAATTTTGCACACATCTCACACCTTAAAATAAAAACTTGTTTCATGACTTGAAGTTGAGCCTAAAATTTAACTTAACTCAACCAACATTGTAACCTCATTTGAGGACGAAAAAAATGTTGTACTTAAGTTAGGACACCGGGGATAGGAATCCAAATAAAACCCCTTTGTCACTTACATATGAGACATTTTTTTGTCTTTTAGGGAAGATAAATTATCTAGTGGTTGTTGACATGGTCACGACCAGTTTATCGGAGGACCTCCTGTGTGCAAGGGTAAGCCGCAACGAAGGGGTTTCAGAAGTTAGGGTGGAATACTGTACTCCATTCTATATTGAAGGATAACCCTTCATAATCCTCCTCGTGCATGTCGAGGACCATATCAGGTGTTGAGGAACAAAGGGATAAAGCATTAGGAAACCATCCTGAATGTGTCGTGAACGAGGTAACCTAATTTCTAGTATCTTAGGGCTATTTTACCCAAGGTCCCTCTTGATAGTGGGATTCCCTTAGCCTTTGGTTCTTCCATTTTGTATTGTTTGACTGTGGATTTCACTGCCTAGTAGAGGAAACAGTTTGTGATTAGCTTCCATCTTGTAGCTAGGATCTTACTTGCACTTATACCCCATAGGTTAGTGCGTCATTTTATTCATAGGTAGTTTTTCTTATTGGATTTCTAGACGCCTTGTTGTAGACTCTCCTACTGTGACACATTGTTCCAATTCAGTTTTAGAGATTTCTTTTTGGCCTGTGTGCCACCATTTATTTTCTCTCCTCCTACACACTTGGCTATAGTTTGAATTTTGAGCTTGCGATTAACACCCTTGAGCCTTCATTCATCATAGAACACACCATCATGTCAATATTGCTCCACCATGATACTCCTAGAGGCATAGGGACCATACTCCTTAGTTTGGTTCCTTAAACCATCATTGTCAAATCCATATTCGATGTCATTCACCACCTTCATATCCATACACTGCATCTATGTTAGACTTGGATTCCTATCAATCCAAACCTATCCTATCAATCCAAACCTACCTTCTTCACTACCCCATTTATCCCCATGGATGGTGTACCTCCCAACCCCTTCCAGGGGGGGATTGTTGATAGTGTACTTATGTCCTCTCCACTCATCATACTACATATCCTTTTTTCCAAACCTACAGATCCTGTTCCTAGTGGGACACTCACCACCACACATACTATTGTTGGTACGCTATCCACTAGTGGTGGCTCTACTCTAGCCACCATGGTTCATACCAGACCTACATTTATGCATGGGTTTATTTTCCCTTTTACCACCATTCTAACTATCCACACTATTATAGTTACTACTTCTACTATCGAAATTCATCCTTACCAACCCCCATTTGCATGCAGAAACTACATGCCCGCCAGCCTCAACACCATTTTTATCCCTCCTAGATCTAGTTCAAGTTCTAGTCTACCATTCATGGATAGTATCAACCTGCTTGATTTGGGGTGTTTACAAATGAACCCATATGTCATGACCCATTGTGTCCTCCCATGCCTACCAAAATCCCTTTGGACATCCCTAAGTTTGAGGGAAAGGGGGGAGAAGACCTTTAGAACCACATTATGTCCTTACACTTATAATGTTCCTCCAACAACTGTAGTCGACGACTCTATCTAATTACGGCTATCCTACTGTACACTGGCTATTGTTGTAGCCAAATGGTACATTGAGCTTCCCCATGCTACTTATCATGATTTCCCCTCATTAGCCTCGATGTTTCTCCAGTACTTAAATCTACCCATCTGTTATGATGAGGACGTGGAAATCCTATTATCCTATAGAAAAAACACTCTACCCATATCACGAATTACATCCATGAGTGGCATTGTTGTCGTAGTATGTGAAAAATTCAATTATATGAAAATATTTTCCTCGATTGGTTTCTTAAAACCTTACTTCCTCCTATTGCCAAGGATGTTGCATCTGAGTGCCCACAAACTGAGAAAAACACAATCCTTAAAGAACAACAGTTCAACCTTATCTATGCCCAATCAGGTTACCTTTACACCGTCATACCCGATGCTCCTCATGCTGGCTCCTCACAATGTGATAAGGAGGGAGAATCCCACGCTGCTGACGGAATCATTAGCTGTATTAACCAGCACCCCCAACTATACATGACCTCTCCTTTGATGCCATCTCACTTTGGTAATGCTACTAGCATTATCCAACCTGGATATACCCCTGATTCTTCATGAGCAGTGGTTTAGTTTGAAGCCACACCTTCCTATGCATCTCTCGCAGCCGTTCCTAATGTTCATGAACCAAATTTCATGGCACCTACATGTAATGGCCATACGGTATGCTTTGCAGCCCCTATAGCTGCTCCTTCCTACTTCCCACCACCTGTGCAACCTACACTTGCTTCGGCCCTAAATATTCTTATTCCTCAAGGATTGGTCTATGCTCAACAAAACCTCCCTAATCAACCACCCCTAATAGCCAACAAGGGTAGGGAAGAAGATAGAGAGGTAGGAACCGGGCAAACAACCAACCTCAAGGGGGTGGTTAACAAGCCAACCCTCCTAACAAAAAAGGAGCTAACTCCCCTACACAAAACCCCCAGCCTCAACCTAAACTTGGGAAGAACCCTTAGTTATGGACCAAAAATCCATGTACCATTTGTGATGTCTATGGTTGTTATACACATCAGTTCCCCAGATGCATCGAGTCTGCCACTTATTATAGGTCGAAGATCATTGTGAAACCAATGCTATCTCTCCAGCCCAGACAAACCCATCCCCAAAATTTCCTCCGCCTATGGTATTGCATAACCCATTACTAAACCAAGGAATGGTTGCAAACCAACCCTTAGTAACAAAAAATACCGCAACCGCTTCTTCGAGTCCACTCGTTGATCCTAATGTCCATCATCTTATGACATTGTTGTTTGATGTAAACTTACAGACTCGATGCAATCAATATGGCTCCACCGTGGAAACCATTAATCACTCTATGACATCTACCTCCACATCTCTCGATATGTCCTTACATTTTTTGAGAACCCCCATAGACAAGACTACCAAAGTCCCTAGGTTTCCTTTGCATCGCATTGCAAACAACCCCACTACTAGAGCTGGTCTCAATTATAGTATCATTGATTATTTGGCCTAACCTCCCTCTACCATGTCCTCTCTAGAAGTCCTCAAGCCTTGTCCTTCGCAATGCAAAGATTTATTATCCTCTTTATGTGTCCTCAACCCCTATTATTCTAGGTTGATCACTTTCGACTTGGATCAAGGAGAATCACGGATGCCTTCATCAATATCCTTCTAGGTTTTTGTCACCATTCAGAATTTGGTCATTCATTGATGAGGGTGCATCCACTTGTGTTATGTCAACCTTCTTTTGGTAGAAACTTAGATCCCCAACCCTTCAACCCTCAACCACCACCCTCCATGCTTATGATGGCCATGTTGCTCAACCACAAGGAGTTCTCCTTAATGTCCTCATTGAGTTAGGAGAAAAAACCATGTTGATTGACATTGAGGTTGTCAATGGCCAACTAGATTACAATCTCCTCCTTCAATGTAGTTACATGTATGTAATGCAAGTTGTTGATTTTATCATCTTTCGACTCTTGATGTTCCCCCGTGATGGGAATATTGTGACCATTGACCAATTAACATATTATGATCCTAAAGGACCGACCACTTCGAAGCATGTCCTCCCTACCATCAACATCACCATCAAAAGTGTATTCATATCTGCCCTTTCTACCATTGGTCTAGGCATGTTTACCAATGATCCTTTGATGAACACCTTTTTTTCCCTCCCACCCCCTCCTTCTACGACTATCATATCATATTTGTGCACCATCGCATCTGGTAACATTTCGACCTCATCATCCCCTCAACCAAAAACCCCAAGGAATTATTGGGGTTCATTACCCATACACATGATCCCCTTCCTCTTTCCACCTCTTGGAATTGTGATTAAAACAATCATGGTTATTCTCAACCTTCTAGGATTCACTTCAAGAATTCCAGTGTGGTACCTTGATCCACCTAACCTGACTCTGACTCCACAAATCATGTTGACACTAGTCCAACCTACTGAGATAGTGTCACACCCACCTCCTGGTACACAATAGATTGCTTCTGCATCAACTCCTACTCCCCCTCTTCCCGTGAATACTAGGGGAAAGGCACAAAAAGTCCCGATAGAACCACATCAACCTCCCACTTGTGATTTATGCGATGTCTTAGACCATGTGACGCAAAATTGTCCCAATTTTTCATTTCATTGTACCCACATGCGTATAATAGTCGATATCAATAATGCTCCCATTGTCAATGCACCAACCATCCAAGTGATTAAGAACAAATCGCTACAACCAAACCACTCATGTGTAGTTTGTAGCATATATGGTCATTATTCCCATCATTGCCCAAACTTGCCTAAGTATCGATCTCTCCTTAGTAACCTTCGCAAGCACTCTTGTGAGTCTAAAATCACATTCCATGAGGAAACCCACCCTTCAGCCTCTTCCTCAGCCACCAATAACACCATTTATATGTTCTCTAATTCTAGTTGTCCTTCCCTTCCTTGACCGTAGAAGATCCCTTTGATCTATCTAGGCACAATTTTCACAAAGACAGAGAGATCCTTGAAACTACCGCTGGTTTTACCCCATCCCATTTAGTCCATGGCGTGGAGCCAGTTCTTCCCATTGAATTTTGGATTCCATCACGCTGTTTTTTCATCAAGATTCTACCTGATACTTTAAAGTTGGAAAAACATCTACTTACTCTTGAACAAATTGATGAGGACCGTCGCACTACTATCCAAATGATTGAAGCATCTAGAACCCGATTGAAGTCCCATTATGACTCCCACGTCCACCCATGCAACTTTAGTGAAGGGGACCTCATCCTCATTTATGACCAAGACAATGATAATAATGGAAAAAGGGAAGCTCGAATCCATGTGGTATGGCCCTTATGTCATCCATTGATGCCTCGGGAAGGGGGAATATCTCCTCACTGACTTCGATGGTCGCCTCTTTAAGAATCCACATAATTGGATATACCTCAAGAGATTCTATGCCTAATAAAACCAACCTAAATACCCTTGTATCATAGTTTTTCTTTCTTATTTTTCATCATTTTTACCACGAGTCTCACAGTTTGTTTCCTTGGTTGTTCCATATGGATTCTATCTTACCCTCCTATGTTGGATTTGCTTATGGGCACAAGTAGATGGTCTCCTAATCTCACCTCGGCTGTGTGGGTAATTTATTCCCCATCACATTATTTCTGATTCATATCAACGGAATGTGTGTTGGTATTTATACCAACACCTAGGTTGAGTATGACAGTGTCTTTGGTTTCCTGACAGCTTCCCTTCACTTGGGTATCCATCGCCTTAATGTCTTCGTAGACTCCTGAATTCTTGTCACCCAATTGAATAACTATTATCAGGTACATGATCTATTCCTCTTTAGAAATTTCCTATTCACTAGACACTTGGTTATACATTTTGAATCCATTTCATTCATGCATGTTCCTAGAAGTATCAATAGGTTATCATACCAATGGCCAATGACGTTTTAGAGTGGCACATCAATCATCGCATATAGGAAATAAACTGCATCATGGATCATCATATAGTCATGCATACACATGTCATATACATCATATAGGCATCATCATCATCATCACAAGAGACTCATAAAACACATAAAAAGAAAAAAATATACATCCACATGCATTATATCATATCATCATCATCATTACAAAAATATAAGCTCCATAGGATTTCTTGTTTGATCATACATATAATACAAAGTTCCCCATGCTCAAATACATTGGGGGAAACATCAAAAGCTGCTAGTCCGAGTCATCCTCCTTTGACTCTGTGTCCTCCTCAGTGTCCTCCTCCTCATACGAGCTCTCCTCCTCCATTGGCATGTTTGTCTGTGTCACCGCCTTGACATGCTTAGCAACAACCACGATCCTCCTCATTAGACAGATCCACTCTGGATGAGATCTGTAGCATGCAATGATTAGATTTATGTTTAGGTTCCACCACACATCATCGATGACCCCCTACAATAGTCGCTCCACTTCTAGCCGTAGTGAGTCTAAAGTATCATTCTGTCGCCTCCTCTACCCGTGAGCAGGCGGATCTAACTCCTACACCTTTCCCTTGCGTTGCTGGAATACCAATGGAAGGTGTGGTCCCACATCTGCACATGGACACAATATGTCATCATTATCATCACATGTTTGATATTACTACCACTATGCTAGTAAACTATATATGATTGAAACCTTAAAGAGTCATGTATACATACCATCAATTTTGCAGACCTATCTAGGAGGTCGAGGCATCTTCAGATCTCCTCGGTAGTCCATGCCTGCATATGGATAGTCCTCTATAAGGATAGGAAGTTTCCTCGACTATGAAAAACCCTCATGGGTGAAGGAAATACCTACCAAGCCACCTCTCTCCTTGATCATCATCTCACACCATTTCCTCATCCAAGGATTGCATGGTCCTCCGTTATGCACTGCCATATGTGGTTGCAGTGTTGGTAACCACTCAAATAAGAATGAACACAAAAAGGATGGGAAGCAAAAATCCCCATTCGCCAAGCTGTCCTATTTCATCCCGCACCAAACCACTGTCAGATACATCTGGTCCCACCCATAGTAGGTGCCCCTCAACACACTCTCAACCATCAGTAACTGGATGCTCGAGATCGTGTGAGGACCTTTGGATCTTAGTATCCATAGGATCATTTCTACCACTGCATGAGTCTTTAGACTCTCGATGTCACACACCAATATGTATGACACATGCACATAAGCCATGGCATAGAAATTCGAGGAAGACAAGTCATCCATCAACACCCCCCTCGATAATTTTGGTGAGATATCGCCAATAAATCCTAGTAGTGGGAGGCCAGTAAAAAAGTACATGTCTCAGAGGGTGATCTCCAGCTTATCACCTTGTATGATGAAGCAATTTGTATCCATATCCCAAAATCTCACTATCTTTTTCAACAGTAACTTTGTTGAACATATCAGAGGGATATGGAAGAAATTCAACATCCCACATCGGGAAAGTGTATCATGTACTGCACCATCCTCCTCCACCTCATCTATGTAGTCCTATATGTCTTGCTCTCTCCACCCAACTCAAGGAATCATGTACATTAAAAAATTCCCAGTCAAACCCAGTTCAACAAAAATTTCCATTATAGTCTAGGTCTCTCCTATCGAGCCTTTTTGTGTGACCCAAGTCACACAAAAATACTTGATAGGTGTGACCTAGGTTGCTCCTGTCTCCCGAATAGGTGCAACCTAGGTCACGCCTGGCTCCCCGACAGGTGCGACTGGGTCGCACCTGTCTGCTCGATAGGTGTTACCTCAGCCATGCTTTTTTTAGGAACCTGTGTCAACCCTTCTCTGTGTTTTGTTAGTATATTTTTGTTAGACACATATGATTTGTAACTCGTCCCATGAGTATATTGTATTATCCCACATTCATGGGGAGTAGTAGTTGTTTATACTAATATTAGTATATAAGTATGTGTTGAGGCCAATGAAGGAATCCATGAGTTATTTTGTATTGAGCTTTCTCAAAGGAGGTTTCCCGCTCGAAGTGGCCTACGATCAATAAAATTCCTTTTGTGCTTTTCTATTTCTGTTATATAGTGCATTTTCACTATTTATTGCAGGAGATTTATCACATCTGGTATCAGAGCACTTTCTTAGATCGTTGGTGGGATTTCTCCCACTTTTTATTTTCAATGCTTCCTGGCATTGCGATTATTGCAGTAGTGCTTCTTCTTTACATCTGTATTGTTCATTTCAGTTACAAGTTTGAATCAGGGAATAACCCCTATCCGATTAACTGTGGGAAGTACTTAGGGATAGAGATAAAACTCATTGTGAGGAGTACCACAGGAACTTGAAGTATCTGGACATTGAGAGGACCTTCCAAGAGAAAAGGAAAACTACCCCTACCTAATTGACTAATTCCTACCCGTGAGGTAAACCAAGAGTTGTTGTTTGTGGAAAATCTATCATTTTTTCCTGATCCATTGAGTGAGGGGTACTTCCCCAATACTCATGATGTTAGATAACATTGGTGACCGAGTGAATCCCTTGAACCTTTAAGAATCCGAACATACCTTGGGTCCATATAAATTTCCAATTCATAAAACGCAAATTGCATCTATCAAGAGCCGTCATAGATCAATTCCACCGAACCTAAAAAAAAGAAAAAAGTATAAATTTCTGTTTTTCCACCATATCTTCTTTATTTTAGCTCTGTTTCCATTGAAATATCATTGGAATCCATGTAATTTGACTATGGATATTTCCTTCATTGAGGAACCTATCCGAAATTCCATTTTCTGAAGCCCGAAATTTCACATTTATCTATTTTTAGGGTCTTCCATAACATTTTTGATTCTCACCGAATTATCTTCAAATCTTTCCACAGTGCTCATTTCCTAATTATTCTTCCTTATCCCTATTTGAAACATTTTCCCATTCTTTCACACTTCTTCTCAAATTCTCATTTTCTTCTTCCCTGCCTCTGAGAAAGTGTCCAAAACCTAGTCAAACCCCAATTACCTACCTGAGTTTTTTCCAACTCCAGATTTTCCTTGTCTAAAAAATTTTCTGTTTTTATTTTTCTACCCATTTCCAAAAGAAAACCTCCTCATTATGGTTGTCACCCATGCTGGAGAAAACAAGAAAATGGAAGATGAACTTACCGCCCTCAAGACCAAAATCCAAGATTTGGATGAAAAATTTATCGGCCTCCATCGTCAGCATTCATCCATGAAAAATAGACGATGGCCTGAGTCTTCTACTGACACTGCGTTCTCTTCTTACAGCAATTTTAATGGGCAGAAGCTTGATTTTCCTTACTTCAATGGTGATGATCAGACTGGATGGATATATAGGGTAGAACAATATTTCAATAGCATAACACATTTGATGTCAACAAAGTCCTACTTGCATCCTTTCATTTGGAATATGAATCCCTTCAATGGTTCCATTGGTACTTCAAGGCTCTTGAAGATCCAAAATCGATATATTTTTTCCAACTCCTTTTGCAACGATTTGGCCCTAGTGCTTTTGATAACTTCATAGGAGCAGTCACTAAACTTCATCAAACTGGCACTATGAGGGAGTATCAAACAAAATTTGACAAACTAGCCAATCACACAGAAACATTGTCTGATGCATTCTACATGAGTTGTTTTGTCAGTGGTCTGAAGGATGTAATTGAATATGAAGTTAAAATTTTATGTCCCAACACAATGATGGAATCCCTAGGGTTGGATAAGTTGGCAGAGGACAAGATCACAGCTCAACAACGATCAAAATCCACTTTTGTTCCATTCACAAATATGCTTCCCCAAATACCTCTAATCATGCCACCTCTTGGAACCACTCCTATCAAGCATTTGTCTAAAGTTTATATGTGGGCACATAGAGAAAAAGGTATTTTTTATAATTGTGATGAGAAATTCACCCAGGGACATCGATGTGCCAAGATTCTCCACCTGCACCTAAAATTTTTGATGATACTCAGGATCAAGTAGATGACGAGGACAACATTCAATATATGTTTGTTGAACCTCCTACTTAGGACAAACATCCAAATATATCTCTTCATGCAATAGTCAGAGTCACCACCACATAAACGATGCAGGTCAAGGGTTTCTTCAAGAAGCTCCCTCTTACAATTCTCATTGATTCTGGTATCACTCATAACTTCATTGACCCTCATATTGCCAACCATGCTAATTGTTTTTTCCATCCTTGCTCTATCTTTGAAGTCATGATTGCCAATGGGGGCACCTTACCTTGCAAAGGGAGGTTTCATAATGTGTGACTCTCTATTGGATATTATAAGCTGTACCTTGGCATGATTTCCTTTCCCTTATGCAGATGTGATGTGGTTTTTCGGCACTCAATGGTTATGCACACTTCAACCCATCTTATGGGATTTTGCCGAACTTTCGATGTAGTTTTCAGTAAATGGGAAAAAAACACACATTGAATGGATTACAACTAGGGTTCCTTAGCATCATTAGTTCACATCGCATGTAAAATATCCTTACAAAGAATTCATATGGTGTCATCACCCAACTCCATTTCATTCAGATGCAACCTTCAGCAGTCTCCACTATTGGATCTACAAAAAAATTTGGATATATATTCATGTGTCTTTGTTGAACAAGTGGGGTTTTCACCTTCAATACCATAGTAACATCATATTCTTCTTCTTCTTGGAAGCGTCTCTCCCAACATCAGGACCTATTACTACCTGTTTCACTAAAATATAGAGATTGAGTTGCTCATTCAAGGCTTACTGAAGCAAGGTATTATTCACCCTAGTACCAGTTCCTTTTCTTCACCAATTCTTATTGTTCGAAACAAATATGGGCCATGGAGCCTATGTATTGACTTTGGAGCACTTAATCACATCACAATCAAGGATAAGTTTCTGATTCCTATTGTTGATGAGCTTCTTGATGAGTTTCATGGTGCTCATTTTTTCTCCAAGTTGGATCTTCGTTCTGGGTATCACCAAATTCGGGTTCATGAGGATGATATCCCACAAATGGATTTCTGAACACATTATGGCCACTATGCATTTTTGTTCATGCCCTTTGGCCTCACGAATTCTCCTTCGACATTCCAGGCCTTGATGAAAAAAAATTCTGGCCCTACTTGAAGAACTTCATTCTGGTCTTCTTTGATGATACCTCATTTATAGTAAAACATGGGCTGAGCATCTCCAACATATGGATCTTGTACTACAAATTTTTTGTGATCATCATCTCGATTCTAAATAGTCTAAATGTGTTTTTTGGCAGGAGGAAGTAGAGTATCTTAGGCATATTTTTTCATCACAAGGGTTTTGCATATATCCTACAAAAATAGATGCCATCAAAAATTGGCCACATCCTCAGACACTAAAGACAATTCATGGGTTTTTGGGACTAACTGGCTACTACCGCAAGTTTTCCAGGGCTTATGGGTATATTGCAGCTCCATTAATAGATTTACCAGAAAAGGATGCTTTTACATGGACACATGTTGTTGAGTGTGCATTTGACAAATTGAAACAAGCTATGTGTACCACACATATTATAGATATGCCTGGTTTTTCCAATCCCTTCACTATTGAGAGTGATGCTTGCAACAATTAAATTGGCGATGTTCTACTTCAAGATGAACATCCCATTGCGTCCACCAAAAAATCCCTTTCCTGTAATAATGTATACGCCTCTATGTATGAGAAGGATATGGTGTCTATTTCACATGCAGTACAGAGGTAGCAGCCATACCTATTAGGGAATCATTTCTGCATCAAGATTCGTCACCAGAGTCTAAAATATTTCCTGGAACAATGGGTCTCATTCCCAACACAACATAAACGGGTTATCAAACTCATGGGTTATGACTATGAGATCACTTAAAAGAAGGGTAAATACAATCTTGTGGTGGATGCTCTTTCCCACACATTTGATGACCACATTTCTCTTTCAGTTATTTCTATGCCTATTCGAAATTGGTTACAATTTGTTCAGCAAGGCTATGTAAATGACTCTTCATTATCTGAAATAATCCAATGGTTGGTCATCAACCCTTCTGTTGTACCGCATTACTCTTAGGATGGTTCTTCTCTAAGATACAAGGGTCATCAGGTGCTTCCTCAGAGAACATATCTTCAACAAGCTGTCTTCTATGAATTCCATGCTTCTCCATCGATAGGGCACTCTAGGTTCCTCAAAACATATGCACAGGAATGACACAAATTATTTTAGAAGGGAATTAAATGGGAAATTCAACAGATGATGGCCGAATGTGATACCTTCCAGCGCCACAAGTGTTAAATGACACTCCTTCAAGATTGCTCGAACCCTTTCCCATCAATAGAAGGATTTGGATAGATATTTCGATGGACCTCATTGAAGGACTCCCTAAATATGGAGGGAAGACTTTAATCTTGGTTGTGGTTGATTGGATCTCCAAATATAGTCATTTTTGTGCTCTAAACCATCAGTATACGACATCCTTACTTGCACAAATATTCCTGGACCAGATCTTTTTTCTTCATGGAATCTCTTCTTCCATTGTATCTTACCGTGACACAACTTTCACAAGTCATTTTTTGATAGAAATATTTTGCCTCATTGGCACCAAACTGAATATGATTTCAGGGTATCACCCAAAAACAAATGGTCATATGAAATTCATTAACAAATGTTTGGAAACTTATCTTCCTTGCTTCACCTTTGAACAACAACATCAGTGGGGAAAGTGTCTCCCTGAATGGTGGTACAATACTTCCTACCATACTGTATGTAAAATGAATCCATATGAAGTGATTTATGGTCAGGCACCACCAGTGCTCCTTCCATATACCCCAACAGTTCATCAGTTCAAGAAGTTGACATGGTTCTCTGAAACCGATATCAGATTCTTCACATTTTGCAAGACAATATTCACATGGATTAAAGAAACCACATGAAACATTAACATTCCTATCAACACTGTTCTGAGCGCACTTTTCAAGTCGGTGATATTGTTTTTATTCATCTACATCCTTACAAGCAATCCTCCTTGAAACTCAAAGGGATTCAGAAGCTGGCTCCAAAGTTCTATGGGCCATATAAGTTTCTTCAAAAGATTGGGTCCATTGCTTCTACATTGGAAATTCCTCCTTATTCTCACATTCACCCAATATTTTATGTCTCTTGTCATAAGAAAGTGGTTGGCATCAACGATAGAGAACAAATTGTTTTACCAAAACTGGACAATGAAGGATCCATAATTTTGGAGTCGGAGGCCATCCTCAATAAGCGCACTTGTCAGCTTTGTTCTCGATCCATTATAGAGGTCTTAATTCATTGGCACTACATGAAACTAGAGGATGCTAGATGGGAACCACTCCTTCATATTCAACAAAAAAATCCACATCTAAAGCTTTGGGGACAAAGCTTTTCTAATAGGGAGGGGATGTTAGGAACCCGTTTCAACAATTCTCTTTATTTTGTTAGTATATTTTTGTTAGACGCATATGCTTTGTAAGTCTTCCTATGGGTATATTTTACTATCCCACATTCATGGGGAGTAATATTTAATTATATTAGACTTACTATATAAGTACGTGTTGAGGATAATGAAGGAATCCAGGAGTTATTTTGTATTGAGCTTGCTAGAAAGAGGTTCCCCCCTCGAAGTGACCTGTGATCAATAAAATTCCTTTTATGCTTGGTTATTTATATTATATCATGCATTTTCATAATTTATTGCAGGAGCTTTCTCACAACCTTTTCCCTCGAAAAGTGTGACCCAATGCAGTGAACCCTTTGGGCTCGGTCGAGGCCCCGAAAATGAGAAAATGAGTGAACTAAACTGCTGAAAATGGTGAGCTAGGTGAGAGATCTTAACTGCAACTCACATATCGTGAAACCATTGGTCCAATCAGAAGAAATCAATAGCTTTGTTCTGGGGCCCTCCATTCCAACTCAACATTGAACGGTGAAAATGACATGTGTCATGTGGTCCCCCCTTGTTTATATGCCTTCATTTGGTCAAATCCTTCTTCTGTGCACCACAGAGTTATCCAATGTCTACTTTTCACGCCGTTTGCTCCACCAATTTCGATTTTCCTCCATTTATCCACCTATGGGACTCACGTCTCATTCTCTCACTATATTTTTTTTGTCCATTTCCTGGTCTTACCTCTATTTGCGTGCCACTAGGAAAATCAAACCCCTTATGTATTGGCATGTTGATGAGCCCTCTACTCCATCCATACTGCAAACTATGCATTATTTTACCACCATTCCTTGTCCCACAAGGATGCCCCACTAGTGTTCCACTATTATTTTTTATCCTTGTCATCAATGATCCTAATATCACCTCTTTAGGTACATCGAGCACTTCCTCCTTCCATCACTAACCATTATATAGTTTCTGTTAAGCTCTTTTCTGACTCCTTAAAAAATGAAAATATTTTTGAGCATGCTTTCTACCTTTCACTCTCGTTAAAGTATTTGAAAGGGCATCTCTATGGCCTCATTTATCCCCTTTTTCGGACTATGTATACTAATTAAAGAAAAGGAACACCCTAGCAACTTCCGGCTAGGAGAGGTTCTCTATGTATCCTTTTATGATTTTTTGGACATTGGGATTGTAACTTAAGGAAAATATCACTTCAGGGTTGTATTTAAGATCTTTTACATCCCTGTCACAAAGAAAAGGTCGTCAAGAAAACTTGGTTTCATTCATGCTCGTAAAATTATTTGAGTGACCGTCAAATCAGTATAGGTTTAACCTTTTTCGTCCTAGTTGGAATACCTATTGGAAAGAAGTCTCTCTGCCCGTTTTGGCTGGAAGATCTCTCTTTTGTACACTTTTATCCTTTTTTCAGACATAGGAGAGTATTATATGAAAAAGAGATCCCATTGGAGTCTTCTTCTTGTTTTCAAACTCTCTAAACATGAAAAAACCTTTAAACATTTACTGTAACTTCCCCTCCCACCTGAGAGGACGTGACCTACCGGTACTAATATCATTTAATCGAGAAATATAAGCTATGGAAATTGAACCCAGTGATAGATTAATTTTACTCACAACAATTAACAATTGATCATGCAAAATCACTCACAAAAGAGACTGAAATTGGAGCTGAACACTAAACTTTATTAAATTAGTGTACAATAGCCAACCCTGTATCATAATAGGTTTCTGAATAAATAACATACATCAGGGATTCGAATGCATGAGGAGCAATTCGAATCTAGCATAAAGCAGGCTTACTAAAAATAAGCAAATCCCCCATAGTTGTAAAAAGCTGATCCCAAATTTGTCATGGAGCTCACGAATTGGAAAAATGGCTTAGGCAAGCTAAAGAGTGGTGGAATGTCATCTCATACATGCTTTTTCATGGAGAAAAGAGTGGAGGATGAAGAGGACAAAAACTAGTTCACCTCACCTAGTCTAGCTTTTCTATTTGCCTTAAAACACTAAAAAAGCAGGGAATAAAGCAGAAAAAGTAGAAGGGCACCTAGGAGGCCAGGAATAAAGTAGATTTGATTCCTTGGGATTTCCCATGTGCTACATGAGTCAAATAAGGCAAGTTTTACCACTATGGATAGGTAATAGACAACTTGCACAAGGTGGGACACATGAACTAGGCTAATAATACAGAAATAATTAAATTAATGTCTAAATGGGTAAACTATGGGTTGATTATTCTAACACCCCCCCTTAAGCCTGACTTATGAGTAATATATCAGAAAATTATAGGGCCTAGCAACAAGGCTTAGTCACCCTTTACATACTGCATGTCCATTTAAACAAGGAAAGAGGCAAAACCAACTTGGGAAAATCCTCCCTTAAACATGGACTGTAAAACAAAATTGTAGAATCTTGCATTCACTCATGCTTCACAGCATGATCAGCAATCCCCAGCAGTGATTTGATATTTCTGAAGGTCTTCTCACAAAATGCTTTGGTGAATATATCAGCTACTTGTTCTGAAGATGAACAGAAGAGTAGGTGAATGGTGCCATCATGCACAAGTTCTCTGATGTAGTGCATATGGATCTCAATGTGTCTGGTTCTCTGCTTCTGAATTGGATCTTTGCAGATTCGAATGGTACTCTGGTTATCATAGTAGATGGTATTTGAGTACTCTGGTTTGAATCCACACTCTCCAAGAAAACCCTGCAACCATAAACATTGAGTTGTTGCATTAACAACTCCTCTGTACTCTACTTCTGTAGATGAGAGTGCAATGGCACTCTGTTTCTTGCTTGACCAGCTGATTGGCCCTTCTACAAGCATGAACACATATCCTGATGTGGACTTCCTATCTGTGCTATCACCTGCCCAATCACTGTCAGTAAATCAAGATCAGATTTTGCTTTATAGAAGATCCCATGTGTCCTTGTTCCCTGAACAAAGTTAAGGATCCTTTTGGCTACTTTCCAATGGATCTCTTGAGGCTGATCCATGAATCTAGAAGCCACACTTACTGCATAACAAATATCAGGTCTAGTATGTTTCATATACAACAAACATCCAATCAATTGCCTATACAGTGTATTGTTTACCATAGGTGAAGAATCGGCTTCTTCCAGCTTCACTCCTGAAAGGAAAGGAGTTTTGCTTGCTTTGCAATCCTTCATTCTGAATTTTTTCAGCAATTCCAAGGCATATTTGGACTATTGCACCTTGATTCCAGCTTTGGTTTGAGCAATCTCAAGCCCCAAAAATTGACTTAAGAGCCCCAAATCTGTCATGGAGAAGGCTTGGTTCATAGCTCCTTTTAAGGAAGCAATCTCAACCTGTGAGCTTCCTGTAATGAGGAGGTCATCAACATATAACACAATGATCATTAATGAACCATTAACTAACTTCAAATAGACATTTGGATCTAATTTTCACCGAACAAAATTCAGTGATAGCAAGAAGCTATCGATCTTGGCATACCAAGCCTTGGGGGCTTGCTTTAGCCCATACAATGACTTTCTCAACCTGCATACAAGAGAAGGGTTAGTAGAAAAACCTTGATACTGCTGCATATATATCTCTTCAGTGAGATCTCCATTCAGGAAGGCACATTTTACATCCATGTGATGTACCTCCCATTGCCTTGAAGCTGCAATGGCTAAGGCTAGCCTAATGGAATCCATCTTTGCCACTGGGGAAAAGGCCTCATTGTAATCTATGCCATGAACCTGTGAGTAGCCCTTGGCTACCAATCTTTCCTTGTACTTCAGTGGTGAACCATCAGCAGCAAATTTGGTCTTATAGACCCACTTACACTGTACTAGTTTTCTCCCTGGGGGAAGATCCACTAGCTCCCATGTGTTGCTCTTCTGGAGTGAGATGAACTCCTCCTTCATGGTTGTTTTCCATCTTGGATCTCCTGATGCTTCTTCATATGTTTGAGGATCAGACTCCACCATCAAATAGAATTTTTCAGCAAACATAGGATCCTTCATGCACAGACCACTCTCAAACTGAGATCTAGTCCTTCTTGGGTCATTGGGATCCCCAGCTAGCTCTCATGCTGCATGTAGTGTCTTGGCTGCCCATTTTGGCCTTGTAGGGCTGTTAGGGTTTGCAATAAACTCATCTCCATCAGACAAATCAGAATCATCATGTTCAACAAACTCTTTACTTACTTTTTGAGGTTCAGGTGGTGAAGAGGCTTCACCAACTTCCACTACTGCAAGGGGTTCTTCTTCAAACTAAACACACCTTTCAATGAAGGCTTTGTTTGTTCTCAAATTTATCAACTTGTACCCTTTTGAATCTTCAAAGTATCCAACAAAAATACACTCTTGGCTTTGGGGCTGCAAATCCTTCCTCTTCTCTGTTGGAATTCTTGCCCAAGCCTTTGAGCCAAAAATCCTGAAATGGGTCACATCTGGCTTGTGCCCACTCCATGATTCGAAGGGAGTCATGCCATCAAGTTGTTTATGAGGCACCCTATTCTGAATATAGGCTGCACAGTTGATAGCTTCGGCCCAGTACTTTGGTGGCAAAGTTTTGGCCTCCATCATGCATGTTGCCATCTCCTTCAGTGATATGTTCTTCCTCTCAGCAACACCATTTTGCTGTGGTGTGTAAGGGATAGAATGTTGCATCTGAATACCTGCATCTTCACAATAGTTAATAAACTCAGACTTGACATACTCACCACCATTGTCAGATCTAAGGGCCTTGAGTTTCCTTCCAAACTGGTTTTCAACCAAAGCCTTAAAGACTTTGAATAGGCCAAAAACTTTAGACTTGTGTTCCAGGAAGTGAACCCAACAATACCTGGAAAAGTCATCAATGAAATTCAATGCATATTTGTCCTGAATCATGGACATATGAGGGAATGGGCCAGCAACATCACTGTGGATCAGATCGAGGGGTGCAAAGGTTCTCTCATGACTAGCTCTCTCAAATTTGTGCTCTGGGTGTTTTCCTAGGATACAACCTTGGCAGACTCCTTTGGAAAATTTTATCTTGGGCAGCCCTATGACCATCTCTTTTTCACTAAGATCAGAAATATATTTGTAGTTTAGGTGGCCAAATATTTCATGCCAAAGCTTTCTTGCTTCATTAGCATGAATGAGAAAAGCAGAGGGGTTTGAGTAGGGTAGGAAGTGTGAGAACATGTATACCTTTTGAGCATGATTTGCAACTCCTTTTGCAATGAATCTACCAGTTGAGATCTCTGTGATCTCAACTTCATCGGTGGAGAATATGAATTTCTTAGGAGACCCAGTGTGGGTCATCTGGTACACTGATAGGAGGTTGGAGGCAAGACCAGGCACATACAGCACATTGCTGAACTGACAATGATCAAGATCTATCCTTCCTTTGCCTAAACTTTCAATGAGAGAGTCATCTCCCATAACTATAGATGGTCCTTTCGACTTTTCCAGTGAGGAGAAGGCCTCCTTAGTCGAAACCATGTGTCTTGAAGCTCCAGAATCAATGATAAAACTGGGTGAGCTTGATGTGCCAGCAACTAGAGAATGAACTCTCTCTCTGTCATCTGAACTTGATCCTCCTTCTCTCTTCTTTGAGCTTTCTGGAAGGGAGATCCCATTCTTCTCCAGGAGTTGGGTCAGCATATCAATTTGCTTTTTCATACAAGATATTTCAGTGTGATTTCCCTTATTGCAGTATGTGCACTTGCTCATTTCACCTTTGTTTTTCTTCTTCTGGTAGTTCTTAGGACCTTGTGGATCCTCTAGAGACTGTTTCTTGTCTCTCTTTTGCTCAGGTGGATTTTTAGCTTTCTTTTTGCTTTTTGAATCCACCCTTGAATCTCCAGCAATCAAAGCTTGATCTTTGGATGGTTTGATGGTGCCTATCATCACCAGCTTGTCCTGTTCTTGTGTGAGAGATTCCATGAAATCTGCAAGGATAGGCATCTTCCAGGTTCGAGCTGTCAGTTTTGTGGCATAGAAAGTTGAAACAAACACTGAATATTCAGGGCCTAGCTTTGAGAGGATGGCCAGGATGAGCTGATCATCTTTATTTTTGATCCCACACTGTTTCAGCTGCAAAACTAGTGCTTTGAACTTGGAGAAATATAGTTGCAGGGATTCAAAGCTATTTGGACTCAGAGAAATCAGCTCATTTTCGATTTGATGTCCCCTAATCTCATCTTTCTTTCCAAAAATATCAGAAATCTTCTCCCATACTTCATTCGGTGATGTCAATCCATCAAGATGGAAAAGGAGGTCTCTGGAAATACTCAGACACAGGAGGCCATAAGCCTCATCCCTCCTGTTGTGCCATTTTATCTTCTCTGAAGCTGAATTGGGCTCTGCTTCTGTTGCCATAGTCACCCTATAGAGGCCTTTCACTCTCAACAGTATCTCCATCTCTTCTTTCCATTCAAAGAAATTGAAGGGAGTCAAGATAGTTTTCTGTGATTGATCCATAGCTTAGAAAATCTGTCCCGGCTGTCAGTAGAAGGCTCCCAGTCATTGATGTCGAACCTGAAAATTTTTTTTGGAGGAGATAAAACAATCTACAAGTGCTCTGATACCATGTGGAAATTGAACCCAGTGATAAATTAATTTTACTCACAACAATTAACAATTGATCATGCAAAATCACTCACAAAAGAGACTGAAATTGGAGCTGAACACTAAACTGTATTAAATCAATGTACAATAGCCAAGCCTGTATCATAATAGGTTGCTGAATAAATAACATACATCAGGGATTCGAATGCATGAGGAGCAATTCGAATCTAGCATAAAGCAGGCTTACTAAAAATAAGCAAATCCCCCATATGTGTAAAAAGCTGATCCCAAATCTGTCATGGAGCTCACGAATTGGAAAAATGGCTTAGGCAAGCTAAAGAGTGGTGGAATGGAAGCTCATACATGCTTTTGCATGGAGAAAAGAGTGGAGGATGAAGAGTACAAAAAACTAGTTCACCTCACCTAGTCTAGCTTTTCTATTTGCCTTAAAACACTAAAAAAGCAGGGAATAAAGCAGAAAAAGCAGAAGGGCGCCTAGGAGGCCAGGAATAAAGCAGATTTGATTCCTTGGGATTTCCCATGCGCTACATGAGTCAAATAAGGCAAGTTTTACCACTATGGATAGGCAATAGAGAACTTGCACAAGGTGGGACACATGAACTAGGCTAATAAGACAGAAATAATTAAATTAATGTCTAAATGGGTAAACTATGGGTTGATTATTCTAACATAAGCCCCTTGAACATAAAGCATAAAAATACATTGAACATAAAAACATTTACAGATACCTAAAGCAACCTACAACGGAAGAAAATACATTTCATTCAACACCTTCATGCTATTCATACTCATAAAACAAGCAACATTCATCATGTTCAAGAATTTAACATGTTCATGATAATTTACAAAGCAAATACAATTGCATAGTTAAATACAAGAATACTTATCTTGATAAGAAGCTTCCCCGCAACTAACTATGTCGCTGCAACGTTCCACCCAACCATAGGCTAGTGTGCTTCTTAATCTCTCAACATCACTGCCACCCTTGAGCTAGGCATGATTTCCACAAGGAACTAGGGAACACAGACTTACACACAGCAAGGCCAAACACCCATAGGCAAGCCAATAACCACATCCAAACACAGAAAACCCACTAATAGATGGATTCTTATACTTGCTCAACCAAGCCAACACAAGGATCCACCACACAACAAAATACAAGTTCTGGGCATGGAGAAAAATGCCCTGGAAACCAAAATCGGAAATGACAAATGGGGAAAACAACGGAAGATGAGAAATTTGTTTCTTAAACATTCTATGGGCTTCACATGGGAAAACACAGCCCATTCAATTCCCCAATTCATGGATCTACTCTCCCATTGATTGTGTAACACCCAAAAACGAAATTACCCAACCATGTGAAGGATGTAACAACAGAAAAAACACCTAGGAGAGATCCCAGCCGTTGAACATTAACAAAACAATTTCCTAGCCATGGGGAAAACACAGGAATTAGAGGAAATTTCAAGGGCCTCCTAAGAAAAATAATAAAATAATAGTTAAAATAATAAAATAATATTTATTAATTTTGGAGGAAGAAAAGAAAAAAAATACTTTTTTTGTTCGTATTTTCAACATATCTCCCTATCTTTTTACTCAAATTTCGATCGCGAGAGCTCTCTAGATGCAAAATTGAATTCTGCATCCAATGAGTACCTGCTCAACATAAATTTTATGGACCTCATTATCCCCAAAAAAAAAAATTCCTGAAAAAACATGATAATGAGTCCAGATGCTCATTGGATGCAAAATTTAATTTCGCATCCAGGGAGCTCTCCCAATTGAAATTTGAGTAAAAATACATGGAGATATGTCGAAAATACAAACAAAAAAGTAGTTTTTTTTATGATACCTATCCCCAAATTTATATTAAAAAAATGTTTAATACCTATAGGGTACTTCAAATTTAAATTAATTTCATTGGCTAACACATGATAACATGGAATTTGAATTGTGGTTAAAATGCCCATTTTGATTTGAATTTTCCTCTAATGAAACTGCTACAAGCGTGAGGAAAAATGCCTAGAGCTCCATCCAATACGCAAGGAGAAAAAAATGCTCCTAACAAATCCCCAAATCATGAATCCTTGCTACAAATTCACCTAGCAAGACCAAAACAAATTTCCAGCCATGGGAAAAATGGAGCAGACTACAAAAACATGCCTGGGAAAATGGAGGATGGAGGACTGAGGAATAGAACGCATGCGTGAGGAATATTAGCTACCGGAGAGTGAGTATTGCGACTCCTTTCTTCCACGTGAGGGATAATGGGTGAGAGATCTCCCCTTGGGCATGTATGTGGTCAAAGGCTTATGGCCCTGCCCAGAAATGACAACTCCTTCCAATTCTACGGTTGCCCATACCTCCCAATACCCAAGGAAATAACTGCCCCAACTAAATCCTTGGAGAATTAAGTGGCTGGTTGAATAATACAAGAAGGTGGTTGACAGCTTGATGGGTTCTCCCATAGACATTTTTATTTTCCCTATTGGCTCAAGGGTTTGAATACCCCTTCCCCATCTCTTTAATGTTGCATTTACATAGCTAGTTGTGGGTATTTTATTAATTGCATATTTACATGATGTAGAAATTATATTGTGCCATCAAATAACACTATAACCATCAGCATCGATTTTAATTTCCGAAATGTAGAACACTAAATCCATGGTGAGGCCTTTTCCTTGAGCTCCAAACCATGATTTATTAACATTATTTACATCATTTATAATTTAATGCAATTGGAGGTTGAAACTGGGGGATTACATTTACCGTCTCTGAATCGACCAAAATCCACGAGATAGTATCATACTAAGCATAGTTCTATGAAGAAATATGAAACAAAACCTTTCAGTGCCCATATATATCGCATATAGTCTCCCATTATGGAAGCATTCCCCCCATTGGATCTCCTTTGTCCATGGTACTTTGCGATGAGTCTCCCTTGGATCCACTGGATATAAGTCATCCAATACCTTCCCCAGGTATCTCCCATTGTAGTCATATCCCTAGTTCCACATCTATGATTCCCTCCCCATGAGTCAGTATCATCTACTTTGAAGTCAGCCCTACCATTATACTCTAAACAAAGTGTTAACACCTAGAATGTACCTAGGTTGCAGAAGGTAAATCCTAGGGTAACAACAAAATCTATTTAGACTATATTTCTGACCCAATACAATTAGAGAGGGACCTCTCACTATTTACAATGTTTCCATACTTAAAATATTCAATCAAAGATAGTCAGAAGGTCAGATTTCTGAATAGAACAAGTTTGTTGTGATAAAGTTTGGTGGGACAATCATGGAGGAGGCCATTGGAAAATGGAGTCAACTATCAGATTTGAAAAATGTTACAGGAGGTAAGAAGTCATGAATGTTTTGGATAGAGGCAAGACAAACATCGTTTCTTCAATCAAGATTTATTAGAAAGTGGATTAGCAAACAGAGGGAGACATCCCGTCTAACATAACACCTAGTCAAAGTGAATTCTGCAAGACTTTAGAAGAAAAAATTTGAAAATGCTTGAACAATGGATCTAGAGCATGCAAGATGAATTTTGGTCCATATACACTAATGCCCAAACATGAAAGAAAATAAAAACTGAAATGGAAATAGGATAATAATCATGTAAATAAAGTTACTTATTGAAGAAAGAGATGACACATGAATCTCTACCATGAGAGTTTATCATTCGGCCTCTACAATTTTATTCAACTAAGAAATGAAACATATTACAATGGAGATCCCCCTCTCTTTGAAAAATTCCCAACCCTTCTTCCCTCTATAGGGAGCCTATTTATAATGTTTTCAGACCTCATAGGCTAATCCTTGGAAGTGGTTGTGAAATTGTTTACAGTCACAATCAAAACTTAAAAACTGTAGCATGGTATTTCTGCCACGGTTTACATATATTCGAAACAGACATCATGGACTTAGTGTGTGTGCTTAGTCTGGATGATAGCATGATGTTTTTTTTGTTGAGCCTGCTGATCTTGAGAACAATGTCTTCAGGTCGCTTTTCAAGTGGGTTATCATTGACTGGGTGAGAAACCTCTGGCCGGCTTATCGATTCAGCAGCATATTTTTCTGCCTCTATTTTATTTCACCTCAGTGCTCAAAGTCACCTTTCTACATGGACACAAACTGGAAAGGAAGTTTGTGTCCTCTCCTTTCTCAACCTTCTTCGCATCCCTCCCATCTCCGGGTAACACTGTTAGATGGGGGGCCTGGAAGAAGGGTCATATTGATTCTGGGAAAGACAAGCCTCTATAATGGATTTTTATTCTTGTACTCCTAACCTTCCATAAGGTAGTCTCTCCCACAGGAAATACTGTGGAATGTTCCTCCCCCCCCCCCCCCCACCACCACCTTTGGAAAGTGGAATTCACAAAGAAGGTGGTGCAAGAATTGGACCCCTGATGCTCCAGCCCAAAAAATTGCTCCCACAGAGCGCAGCCCACGACTGTCATCTCGTGTAAAAGATTTGGAGGCAGCGGTGGTATCAGGGTCTCCTAGAAAAATACTTAACATGACTTGAGTATCCAGGAAATGCGCAGCTGGGGGTGTGGCTATCATAAGACAGGTGTATCTCTCAAAGTTCTTCACGTATGCGCCTTGATGGTTGGTGCTATCCCTGGTATGAAAAACCAGGGCAATGGATGAGCATGGAAATGAGCTCACCAACCATCAATACACCGAGACGGACAAGATTTTTGAAATAGATTGCAATCATCAACTTCTCAAAACTCTAGGGACTTGCAGCAGAATGAAACTTCAGGTTTTTCCTCTATACTAACTCTTGCCATGCATTTCAATGGCTTTGAAAGGTGGTATTATATATAGGACTGGGACACTAGACTCTGTGATGACCATTCATCATTCTCACACATTTCATCATCAAGTAGCTTGGTGGTGACATGTGTGAGGGAATGAGCCGAGTTATCCCTTACCTGCTAGAGATCTAGTCATGCCGCCTTGTTTGCTGTGGCATTTCATTATTTGCTACGGAAAATATTTTCGGGCATCACCCTGTATGGTCGACCCTAGGATTCAAGGCATGTGGACTAGATTTTCTCACACTCTTTCTCTCCTATGATGCAAGAAATAGAATGATTCTCCTTATCACGCTTACCCTGCTTCATGTGGAGAGTGGATTCGGTGTTCTACCTCATAGATTCCCATGATACTTTCTGCACTTCACACGACAGATACTGTCTTTGGGTGATATGGCACTGCCGCGGGGATGATTTCTCCTATACGCATGCAACAAATGGTGTTGGGGAGATTGATTAATCTGTCGGGGAGGAATATCGTGCATGGGAGCGTCCCCTCAACTGTCAAATCGATATTAAAGCGACCCTTACAGTCCTGATATTTTCTCGACCATTCGATTTGGACACCTTCCACATCCGTCGGCCACGTGCATTTAAATACAAACCGTCGATAAACAACCCTTCATATCAAATTTCTACAACAGTAACGTGTATAACTTGAATAGGGGAGATCAACCTCATCCATTTATCCATGATCATTTTTCATCGGGACCGTCCAATCATGAGAACCTTAGCACTCCACTGATCATTACTTATTTGATCACCTGTGCAACTTTTAATCATGGAATGCTACTCATCCAATGATCTTCTATACCCCTTATTCTTCGTCCTTTATATCATCCGTCTGACTCATTATTCCTTCAACATACTCTGTGATTAGGAAATGTTTCTCCGCTCATGCATGTTCATTGAATGGAATCTTTTAGGGCCATTGATCTGGCTCTGCATTATTCTTGACTCTCCAACACTTCTCATCTTTAACCGGTTTTACAAATATAAAGACAAAACCTTACCTTGCATCTCCCACCAGCGGAATGTCTTTCTATCATCTATCTACATCCCTTTGCATATGGACCGTTGAAGCTCAACACATTTTATACCTATCCCGCTGCTGCAAGTTTTACATCTGTAGCGTGATCTATCTCCGTATATTAGGATCCACTCCCTATCTGATGGCTCCTGTTGCTGAAATTTGTTGACCAGATAACCCGAAAAGCGCTCCCGTGAAATTTCTCAAATAGCATTGCCTTTCAAACCTTCCAAGTCTATAATTCAAAAAATTTGAACATAGTGCTAACAGCTGACTCCATTATGGATGTTATCCTCCCAACAAGGTAGAAAAGAACCCCATAGACTAGGTGTCATTTCCATTGGGTCACTTTCAGTCTTTCTCTAGAACCCTCAATCTGCTCTGAGTTGACACACAAACTTGAACCTCTCTGTAAGTAAGTTCCTGTCAACTTGTAAACTGTCATTTGGCTGCATTCTGAAAATTGAAAATGACTGTAACTACAAACCCTAACTTATAACTAAAAAAATTCTAAGGAAATTGCTCGCCCTATCTCAATATTATTCATACCTATCTACCCTATTTATCTGAGCACAAAATCCTAATGAAGTAAACTCTGATCTCTAGTGATATGATCCAGAGATCTCTGGTGATTAAGAACAGAGATGACAGACAAAATGGAAGAATGTTATAATAAATAAATTGATCTTTACAGTAGAGATATAACCAATCATTACCATTACCCATCCCCTCCATGTATTCTGCGACCGGATCATAGAAAACATGACATCTCTCAACATATTCCGTTTCTCGCCTACCATGGGAGAGCTGTCCAGAATGTAACGCCTCTAGCATACTGTCAAACTGATCTCCAATAGGAATTGGAAAGGAAATATCATCATTGATTTCAAATGACACATCCACAATTTCATTCAAATTTTATGAATTCAAAACTTCCACTTCTTTACATGTTTTAGCATAAATGTTATTTTTTCTTCCAATGGAATCGAGCCAACCTAACCCTTCCTGATGGAAAGATGAAAATTATGAATGTGAATGACTTAAGGACGAGTCACTTTGGGAATCCTCATCTCTTGATTTGTGATCCAATACCTGATTGCAAATTCACCCATTAGCTGAGATTGAGTAGACGATTGTTCCTCCTCATCTTTTGTTTCAAACAAGTACATGAAATGTACCATATCCTAAACTTTTTGTTTCTGCTTGGAGGCTTTAAGGCTCTGCCTTATCAATTCAAATGATGAGTAACACAAAGGTAAACTATCATCCTCATTTTTTCTGCCTTCTAGTTTTGGATTATAGTCAGTTTCTCTTCATTAACAAACTTCGATCCCATGGCTAGTTCTATAGATATAACATCCAGGCATTCATCCTCATATTCATCATATATGGGCATTTTGAATTCCCTTTTGAAATCACCACTAGTAGAATTTGCAATAGGCTGATTGCACTTTTCGGAAAACAAACTAGAAAGGATATCTTCTTTTGCATCATGGGGCTGATCATTCCTCTGTTTACCAAGGGATGATTCATGGTGCACAGGGAATGCTTCTCCTTGCTTACGTCGCTCAACCAAGTTTAAATTTTTTTCTACTTTATCATCATTGTCCTGGTCTATGGAATTTTTAGACATCCTAAGATTGTCTTCAACCTCCAAACAATCCATAAACATGTGCTGTAATGTGACTGGCTTTCTTTCCAGAAGAAGCAAATATATTTCATTAGGAAAGGCGGCTGCATACTGTTTAGCCGCATTTTGAGGGGTTGGATTTCCTTTGGCATGTTATAGTGAAAACTAGAAAATCTCCTGTTAAAACCAAACATGGTTTCATCCTCCTGCTTCTTTAGGGAATATAATTTTGAAAGTATTTGGTCCAAAGTCCGTCTCTCACACCAAAACTTCAGAAATACATCAGAGAACTCCTCCCACGTGCTGATGGATTCAGACTACAAATGCTTGAACCATTCATTAGCATTTCCTTGCAAGGATAAGGAAAAAACCCTCATGCTGACATTGACATGTTCAACTTCAAAAACATCAAGGAAATTCTCAAAGGCTTGTAAATGCTTTTCAGCCGTGAGGATCTCAATTTCCCCATCAAACTCAGGAAGGTACTTGTAATGTTTTACAGGGAAATCATGAAGAATAAGAGTTAAGTGAAGGGGTTTGTAGTGGTTTTGGATAATGGAGGATATAGAGCTAGGTTGAATGGAAGTATTGTCCATTGAGGTTCCACGAGTTTCATAAGGGTGACCTTTAAGGTCATGTGTTTTGAATGAAATATTTCAATCAAAATCAAACATACAGTGTGACATAGGACTTTTAGTTCGTAAAGAAGGATATAACAGAGTAAATTCATGGTTCTATTTTGGGGGTAAGGCGTACTGAAAAACTGTTTTGGCAAACTTAGGAATAGATAATAAAAGATTTATAAAAAAGGACAAAAAACATTGGAGGAAAATGAAACCTGAGTACCTTATCCTCTGATCATGCATTGCTATATTTTTATAACGAGCTCATTTTCCCCAGTGGAGCCGACCGAATTCTTCGAAAACTAGATCTCTGGATCATATCACCAGTGGAGTCATTGAAAGCTAAAATGGAGTCGCAAGGTGAAAATGCACAACCCTCTTGATGGTATGACTGTTATTCACTGTTTACAATCAGATCTGCTCCATGTCGTTCATGCCCAGGGAATATTTGAACCTTCATTCCTTGGCAACGACGCTAGTTTGTTAACATCCAGAATGTATCCAGGTTGCGAAAGGTAAATCCCTAGTAACAACAAAACCACTTTAGAATGTATTTCTGGCCCAATAGAACCAGAGAGGGATCTCTCACTATTTACAAGGTTTCCATACTTTAAATATTCAATCAAAGACAATCAGAAGATCATATTTCCAAATAGAACAAGTTTGTTGTTATAAATTTTGGTGGGACAATCATGGAGGAGGCCATTGGGCAATGGAGTCAACTATCATATTTGAAATACATTGTAGGAGGTAATAAGTCATGAAGGTTTGTGGACAGAGGCAAGACATACATTGTTTCTTCAACCAAGAGTTATTAGCAAGTGGATTAGCAGACAGAGGGAGACAACCTGTCTAACAGAGCACCTAGTCAAAGTGAATTCTCGAAGACTTTAGAAGAAAATATTTGAAAATTATTGAACAATGGACCTAGAGCATGCAAGACAGGGATGATTTTAAGGAACCATACTTATTTAAAAGTGTACAAATGTTGGTGAATATTACCAATTCTTAAAATGCAAACTATAAAATGATTGGCGATATTTTTCAAAAACTATTTTAATTTCCAAGGATTTTATATCGTTTATATAATAATTTGGATGTTTTTTGGCTGAAAAAATTTCCCCATCAAAATTGGGAGAAACAGGGCTTCAAAAAATGCAAAATGGGGAATATTTTTTGTGGGGAAAACATGGAAAAATAGCCCATTGGGCTAAAATTAGCCCCTAAAATTATCCCTGGTGCAAGATGAATTCTGGTCCATATACACTGATGCCCAAACATGAAAGAAAATACAAATTGAAATGGAAATAGGATAACAGTCACGTAAAAAAAGTTACTTATTGAAGAAAGAGATGGCACATGAATATCTACCATGAGAGTTTATCATTCAACCTCTGCAATTTTAGTCAACTCAGAAATGAAACATATTACAATGAAGAGCCCCCACTCTTTAAAAAAATCTCAACCATTCTTCCCTCTATAGGGATCCTATTTATAATGTTTTCAGACCTCAGAGGCTAATCCTCAGAAGTGGCTATGAAATTTTTTACAGTCACAATCAAAACTTAACAACTGTAGTGTGGTACTTCTTCCATGGTTTACATGTTAGGGTACACAGGGTACTCCCAAAGGACCGAACACTAAGAACAACCGCTTCACACAAACAGATCACAGATCAATACACTAATGTTTGTCACGTGGTTAAAACCCTCGAGAGGGAAACAGTCCACGGCCCCAGCCAAATAGCTACTTGGAGCAATTTATTATGCAAAAGAAAGAAAGTTACATGAGCTTCTCATAATCGATCAACTAGCCAAGGACCCTCTATGCTCTTTAAATAGATATCATAGACCAATTGGGTGTTAAGCCACGGATCAATAGTAGGTATGACCTAAAAGAAGTTGAACCGTCAGATCACTCTATGTCTAGAACATATCGTGACCGTCGAATTAGAGTATTTACAAATTCATACTAATGCATACTAAAGAAACACACTTTTACCTAACGGATATATTACACAAGTTGATCTTAACTAACTCCTAAGTGTCTAAATATCCTAACATCCCCCCTTAAGAACAACTTGGGATAGGATTGAAGGATTTACAAAAGTGACACTATTAGGAGAAGGAAGGAGGCATTAGAGCCTATCCCCCCTTAAGGACACATTCCTGAACTCCTAACATAGACCGAAGTTTAGAAAACTTTGCTTTTGTAAGAGACTTGGTGAAGATGTCTACAACTTGATCATCTGTAGGACAATAGAGCACTTCAATAACACGATCATGAACAAGATTTCTGATGAAGTGCATGTGTAGCTCAAAGTGTTTGCTGCGCTGATGTAGAACTGGATATTTGAAAAGCTTGATGGCACTTTGATTGTCGCACCAAAGTGGAGTAGGCTGCTGCTGCTCGAATCCAAACTCTGAAAGGATCTGTTGAAGCCATGATGCTTCCTGACTGGCATTAACTGCGGCTCAATATTATGCTTTTACTGAAGAAAGAGCAAGAGCTTGTTGTTTCTTACAATCCCAAGTGACAGGTCCAGATCCCAGATTGAAAACATAACCTGCAGTAGACTTTCGATCATCAGGATCACCGGCCGAATCTGAATTAGTGAAACCAACCAGTAAAGGTTTTTTCCCTGTACTGTAATGAATCCCAAACTGAATTGTACCTTGAATATATCGAAGTATTCTTTTTGCTGCTTTCCAGTGACTTTCATGAGGAGTTTTCATATAACGGGCAACACGACCAAAGGCAAAAGAAAGGTCAGGACGGGAATGAGTCAAGTATAAAAGACTACCAACAAGCTGAAAATACAAGGTGGCATCTACTTCAGGGGAAGTACAAGTGGCAGAAAGTTTGACTCCAGACTGGAAGGGAGAGAGAAGGGGCTGGTTTACAATATTCCATGTGGAAGCAACGAAGAAGGTCACAAGCATACTTAGAATGGGAAAGAAGGACTCCTTCTTTGTTTTGCAAGACTTGGAGACCAAGAAAATAATGCAAATGTCCTAAGTCTGACATTTCAAAATTTTGCTTAAGACTGGATTTCACATGGGTTATAAGGTTAGAGTCACTACCAGTAAGGATAAGATCATCAACATAAAGAACAAGTATGATGAGATGGTTTCCTACTTTCTTGGTATAGACATTGGGGTCAGAATGGAATCTAGAAAAACCAGTGTCAAGGAGAAAGCTATCCATTTTGGCATACCAAGCTCTAGGAGCTTGCTTAAGGCCATATAAGGATTTCTTGAGGAGACAAACAAGGCTACAGTTATTCTGAACATATCCAGGAGGTTGTTCCATGTAAATTTCCTCATGTAAATCACCATGTAAGAAGGCAGAATTGACATCCATTTGATGGACTTCCCAGTTATGTAAGGCTGTAAGGGAAAGAACAAGGCGGATGGGGTTCATTTTTGCTACAGGGGCAAAGGTTTCATTGTAGTCAATCCCTTCAACTTGGGAAAAACCTTTGGCAACTAACCTTGCCTTAAGTCTTTCAACACTTCCATCTAATGCATACTTAGTTCTGTAGACCCATTTACATCTGACAAGTTTTCTTCCTTTTGGAAGAGGAACAAGATCCCAAGTATCATTCGCCATTAAGGAACGATATTCTTCATCCATAGCTGCATCCCAATATGGATTTCCTGAAGCTTCTGCAAAAGTTTCTGGATCATGATTCTCGGAAACTTGAGCCAAAAGAGAAGAGGCTCGCTGAAACTGAGAATGTGTTCGACGTTGATCTCTAGGATCACTGACAAGATCACCAGCTACTTCACATGTTGAACGGACCCATCAAGGAAGTATTGGTGCTGGTGCAATTGGAGGAACATGAGCAGGCGGAGGTGGATTTTCATCCTCACTGTCATCATCAGAAACTAGAGTTGGAAACCTGTCAAGGAAGCTGGAAGATGAAGAAGAAGGCACAATCGTCGAATCAGGCTCGCAGGCCAAAGATGGCACACCCGCCAAGTTAGGCTCACAGGCCAAGATATTTTCATCAAATTTAACATCTCTTCTAATGATTATATCACGAGAATGTGGCTGAAGAAGTCTATAACCTTTTACATCTTCAGAATATCCAACAAATATGCACTTTTCACTTTTAGGCTGCAATGCTTTCCGTTTTTAATCCAGAATGTGAGCCCATGCTTCACAACCAAACACACAAAAGTGACTTACATCTGGTTTAATTTTACTCCATGCTTCTTTCGGTGTTATATCCTGTAAAAATTTAGTGGGTGTGCGATTAACTATGTAATTTGCACAATTTATGGCCTCAGCCCAATATTGAAGACTTAGTTCCTTAGATTGAATCATACAATTAGCCATTTCTTTTAAAGTGCGGTTCTTCCTTTCGGCTACACCATTTTGTTGTGGTGTATATGGAACAGTGTGCTATTGTTGGATTCCTTGTTCAGTGCAAAAAGTAGTGAACTTTTTGTTAGCATATTCTCCTCCATTGTCAGATCTTAAATTAATAATTTGATGACCAGATTGTTTTTCAACAAGGGCCTTATAGGCCAAGAACATGTTAAATACTTCGCTCTTAAGTTTTAGGAAGTAAACCCAAGTGCATCTGGAGTAGTCATCAATGAAAGTTAAGAAATATTTGAAACCAGAAAAGGAAGTAGATGGAAGAGGGCCACACAAGTCACTATGCACAAGCTCCAAGGGAACCGAGGCGTGCCAAGAGGCACGTTTGTCAAAACTGTCCCGATGATGTTTTCCGAGTACACAACTGGAACAAACACCATCCTTACAAGATACCAGCAGAAGACCAGTCACCATTTTGTCTTTACATAGTTGTTGCAATGAGCGATAATTTAAGTGACCAAATCGCTCATCCCAAAGTTTGCTCAAGTTATCACTATGAGCAACAAAAACTGAAGGAAAAGGTGATGACCCAAAGTTGTTAAATTTGTACAACCTGGTAATATCATCAATAGTTCCAGTAGCAAGGACATTTTGAGGATTTTTAAAATCCTTGATTACAACTTGGTGAGGTGTAAACATCACAGTTTTACCTTCACCTGAATGAGTAATTTGATAGACTGATAACAAATTGCAGGAAATTTTTGGAACACATAGTACATCACTGAAATGACCATTTTCTACTGGAACTATTCCAGATCCTACAACACTTAGATATCTACCATCACCAACAAATATTTGTTTGGTGTTACATTCATGCATAGTAGAAAAGATGGCTTGATCCTTAGCCATATGATAAGATGCTCCATAATCAATGAGCCATTCATTTGAAGTAGAAGAAGAAGATGCAGTATAAGAGTAACCAGAAGCACAAAGTGCATGTCCATGAGAGGAAGATTCTGAAGACGAATCTAGGCTGATGTGGTGCTTCTTCATTATTGCTTCCAAGGCTACCATCTTCTTAAAACACTTAGATTCATCATGATTATCTTTCCCACAAAAATTGCAATGACGCTCAGTCTTCTTTCCTTTTTGCTTGGATCCTTTATCATTTTTTAAGGGAGGAGCTAACTGAGAGGGTTTGGGACCCTTGTTGTTTTGCTTATTATTGCAAAAATTATGTTTCTTGGGAGGCTTGGACTTTTCTTTCTGTTGGGACAATAAGGCTTTCGCAGATGTATCTGCATTGTTAATTATTCCAAGATGAATGAGCTTATCTTGCTCTCTAATTAAGGAATCACAAAAGGATTCAAGACTAGGTTCTTGACAGCTGGCTGTAGTCAAGGATTCTTTCATGGAGTAGAATGTAGATACAAAAACAGAATATGCAGGTCCAAGTTTGGAAAGAATATGATAAATACATTGTTTGTCTTCTTTCTTAATCTTGCATTCTGCACATAATAGTCTAAGATTTTTATACTTAGATAAATAGTCTTGAATGCATGAAAAATCATTTGGATTCAAGGAAAGCAACTCATTCTCAAGTTGATGACCCCAAATTTCATTGTGTTTACCAAACACAGATTCCAACTTTTCCCAAGCTTTATCAGGTTCATCAATTCCAGATATGTGGAATCGCAAATCAGTAGAGATTGACATCCCAATCAATCCATGAGCTTCATCACATCTATTTGCCCATTTAATTTTCTGATCATCATCAGTGGGTTCTGTTTCTTTCCCTGAGGTTATCCTGAAAAGTCCCCTACTTCGTAGAACATCCTCCATACGAGATTTCCATGAGAAATAGTTAGAACTTGTAAGTATAATATCACAAGGGGTGGCCATACTGTAAAATAATGATTGAAAACATAGAAACTAACTGTCTGAATGCAAAGAGCTCGAAAAATATGCATTTAAAAAAAAACGGCACTTAAAACTAATTCCGGATGATGAAGTTATGCTTGATCAAAGAAAATGTTGAAGATGTCCCCAATAATGACGTGGTAGATATTAACTTGACCAACTAAAACAAAAGCCCTCTCTTCCTAAGATCAACATTTGACAATCACTTTTACAATAAAGTTGCTTTGAAGTGAATCACTTTTGTAGAATAAGTGATGTTCACTTTTACAATAATGACTTTTAAATAGTGCGGCAATAAATTAAAAGACTTAAGTGACTCACTTTTATTTTATTTTATTAATGTGAGATGCACTTTTACAATAAAGTAACTTGAAAATAGAAATTGCATGCACTAAAAGTAGCTTGATAAGACTTGAACTCAAGACTTGTCAAGGTGTAAAGAAACTTTGGACCAAGATAAGTTTAAAAGGTACGTAAAAGTATGGAAAGAGGAAGGGGGCTTTTTTTTTTTACTCTTATCTCTCGTTTTCTGTGCTTGCTTTCTTTTCCTGCAAATCACAAAAAAAAAAACGAAAAAAAAAATTTCCACACAATGGGGTTAGATCTTAGTTAGCTTACCCGGAAAGTCTACATTTTCAAGTTTTTTCACTGTTTCTAATTTGTCATGATCACACAAGGTGCACGGAAAAGAGCATACGTAGCCGAGAAGACAAGAAAAAAAAACTTTCCCTCAATGTTTCTGATTCACCGCGATCGCGTAAGGTGCACGGCAAAGAGCATACGCATCCAGAGAAGGAAAC
This sequence comes from Pseudotsuga menziesii, assembly GCA_001517045.1. Lineage (NCBI taxonomy): Eukaryota > Viridiplantae > Streptophyta > Pinopsida > Pinales > Pinaceae > Pseudotsuga > Pseudotsuga menziesii. Next base: position 719,615 of record LPNX010230368.1, read on the forward strand.
AGTTCGAGACTAAAACAAAAGGATCTAATAATAAGACTGATAAAATATGAGAGATTTAAAAAAAAATAAAACAAATCCGTCACTATAACATTATACCTTCATATTTTCCGAAATGGGTGTTTCTGGAGCAAACGGAAACGGTTTTCGGTGAAACGAAAACTATTCCCCAATGGAAATGGTGCTCTAGACGCAATGGAACAGCTCCCATAGACCACAAATGCACATAAAATCTAGAACCAGAAACGCTTTCAAAGTTTCGGCAACACCGGTTCCAGATCTTGATCAAAACTGAAAGCGGCTTTTCATAAAAGTTCTGATACCATGTTAGGGTACACAGGGTACTCCCAAAGGACCGAACACTAAGAACAATTGCTTCACACAAACATATCACAGATCAATACACTAATGTTTGTCACGTGGTTAAAACCCTCAAGAGGGAAACAGTCCATGGCCCTAGCCAAATAGCTACTTGGAGCAATTTATTATGCAAAAGAAAGAAAGTTACATGAGCTTCTCATAATCGATCAACTAGCCAAGGACCCTTTATGCTCTTTAAATAGATATCATAGACCAATCGGGTGTTAAGCCATGAATCAATGGTAGGTATGATCTAAGAGAAGTTGAACCATCGGATCACTCTATGTCTAGAACATATTGTGATCGTCGGATTAGAATATTTACAAATGCATTCTAATGCATACTAAAGAAACACACTTTTACCTAACGGATATATTACACAAGTTGATCTTAACTAACTCCTAAGTGTCTAAATATCCTAACATTACATATATTCAAAACAGACATCATGGATTTAGTGTCTATGCTCGATTAGATGATAGAACGATGTTTTTGTTATTGACCCTGCTGATCTTGAGAACGATATATTCAGGTTGCTTCTCAAGTGGGTCATCACTGACTGGGTTTGAAACCTCTGGCTGGCTTGTCGATTCAACAACATATTTTTCTACCTCTCTTTTGTGTCACCTACATTCTCAAAGGAACCTTTCTGCATAGATGCAAACTAGAAAGGCAGTTTGTGTCCTCTCCTTGCTCAACCTTCTTCGCATCCCTCCCCTCTCAGGGTAACACTATTAGATGGGGGGGCCTGGAAGAAGGGTCGTATTGCTTCTGGAAAAGAAAATCCTCTATAGTGGTTTTTCATTCTTATACTCCTCACCTTCCATGAGGCGGTCTCTCCCACATGGAATACAGTGGAGTGTTCCTCCACCCCCCCACCACCTTTGGTAAGTGGATATCACAAAGAATGTAGTGCAGGCATTGGACCCCTAATGCTCTAGCCCAAACAATCGCTCCCAAAGAGCACAATCCGCAACTGTCCTCTCGTGTAGAAGCTTTGGAGGCAGTGACGGTATCAGGGGCTCCTAGAAAAACACTCACATGATGTGAGTATCCAGGCAATGCGTAACTAGTGGTGTGGCTATCAGAAGATGGGTGTATCTCTCAAAATTATTCATGTCTACGTCCCGATGGTTGGTGCTATCTGTGGTATGAAAAAATAGGGCAAAGGATGAGCATGGAAACAAGCTCACCAACCATCAATACACCCAAACAGATAAGATTTTCAAACCATATTTCCATCTCCAACTTCTCAAAACTCTAGGGACTTGCAGCAGAATGAAACTTTAGGTTTTGCATCTATACTAACTCATGCCATGCATTTCAATGACTTTGAAAGGTGGTATTATATATAGGATTGGGAGACTGGACTATGTGATGACCATTCAACATTCTCACACATTTCGTCATCAAGTAGCTTTGTGGTGACATGTGTGAGGGCATGAGTTGACTGATCCCTTACTTGCCAGAGATCTAGTCATGCCTCCTTATCTGCTGCGGCATTTTTCTATTTGCTATGGAAAATATTTTCGAGAATCACCCTATATGGTTGACCCTAGGATTCAAGGCATATGGACTGGATGTTCTCACACTCTTTCTCTCCTATGATGCAGGAAACAGAATGATTCTCCTTATCACACTTACCCTGCTTCGTGTAGAGAGCGGATTCATTGTTCTACCTCATAGATTCCCATGATACTTTCTAGACTTCACACGCCAACCACATGATAGATACTATCTTGGGTTATATGGCACTACCGCAGGGATGATTTCTCCTGTACGCATGCTACAAATGGCATTGGGGAGATTGATTAATCTGTCAGAGAGGCATATCGTGCATGGGAGTGTCCCCTCAACTATCAGATCAACCTTAAAGCAACCCTTACGGTCCTGGGATTTTCTCGACCATTCGATCTGGACACCTTCCACATTCGTTGTCCACGTGCATTTAAATCCAAGTTGTCGATAAACAACCCTTCATATCAAATTTATACAACAGTAACGTGTATAACTTGATTATGGGAGATCAACCTCTGCCGTTTATCCATGATCATTTTTCATCGGGACCTTCCAATCTTGAGAACCTTAGCACTCCGTCGATCGTTACTTATTTGATCGCCTAAGCAACTTCTAATTCCGGAATGCTCCTCATCCGCTGATCCTCCCAACCCCTTAATCTCCATCATAGATCCTCGTGGCCCCTAGAACTTTTCACAAATTGAGATCTTGACATCGCCCATGCTAGTTCAGATCACGGAATTGAATACGACTGTAGATATTCTCCACCTTTATCTCAACCGTCTGACCCGTTCTTCCTTTAACATACTCCACGATTAGGTTCAAAGTTTCTCTCCTCGCACATGTTCATCGTGCATAATATTTTAGGGCCATTGATATGGCTCTGCATTATTCTTGACCCTCCAACACTTCTCCTCTTTAATCGCCTTCGCAAATATAAATACCGAACCTTACCTCCCATCTCCCACCGGCGGAATGTCTTTCTATCATCGATCTACATCCCTTTGCATCTGGACCGTTGAAGCTCAACACGTTTTATGCCTATCCTACCGCTGCAAGTTTTAAATATGTAGCATGATCTATCTCTGTAGATTAGGATCCACTCCCTATCCGACGGCTCCTGATGGAGAAACTTGTTGACCAGATAACCCAAAAATCTCTCCCATGAAATTTCTCAAATAAGATCGCCTTTCAAACCTTCCAAGTCTATAATTCAAAAAATTTGAGCATAGTGCTAACAGTTGGCTCAATTAGGAATGTTATCCTCCCAACGAGGTAGTAAAGAATCCCATAGACTAGGTGTGTCATTTCCATTGGGTCGCTTTCAGTCTTTCTTTGGAACCCTCAATCTGCTCTGAGTTGAAACACAAACTTGAACCGCTCTGTAAGCAAGTTCCTGTCAACCTGTAATCTATCATTTGGTCACATTCTGAAAATTGAAAATGATTGTAACTACAAACCCTAACTTATAACTGAAAAACTACTAAGGAAACTACTCACCCTGTCTCGAGCTTATTCATACCTACCTACCCTATTTCTCTGAGCAAATATGCCTAATCAAGTAAACTCCTACTTCCAATGAAGCCAATCGAGCAATTTGTCTAACAATTTTGTTTCTCCTTCATTCTTGATTAAGAACAGAGATGACAGACAAAAATGGAAGAAGGTTATAATAAATAAATTGATCTTTACAGTAGAGATATAACCAATCATTACCATTACACAGCCCCTCCATGTATTCTGCCACCGAATCATAGAAAACATGACAACTCTCAACATATTCCGTTTCTCGACTACCATAGGAGAGCTGTCCAAAACATAACTCCTATAGAAAACTATCAAATCGATCTCTAATAGGCCTTGGAAAGGAACTATCATGATTGATTGCAAATGACACATCCACAATTTCATTCAAATTTTCTAAATTCAAAACTTCCTCTTCCTTACATGTTTCAGTGGAAATGTTATTTTTTCTTCCAACAGAATCGAGCCAACCTAACCCTTCTTGATGGAAAGATGAAAATTATGAATGTGAATGAATTAAGGACGAGTCACTTTGGGAACCCTTGTCTCTTTCTTTGTGATACAATACCTGATTGCAAACCATTATTTCATCCATTAGCTGAGATTGACTAGATGATTGTTCCTCCTCATCTTCTCTTTCAAATAAGTTCATGAAATGTACCATATCCTCAACTTTCTATTTCTTCTTGGAGGCTTTAAGTATCTTCCTTATCAGTTCAAATGATGAGTAACACAAAGCTAAATAGTCATCCTCAGCACACTCACCACCCCCTATTTTTCTGCCTTCTGGTTTTGGATTATAGTCAATTTCTCTTCATTAACATACTTCGATCCCACAGCTGGTTCTATAGATATAACATCCAGGAATTCATCCTCATATTCATCATATATGGGCATTCCGAATTCCCTTTTGAAATCACCACTAGTAAAATTTGCAATAGGCTGATTGCACTTTTCAGAAAATAGACTAGCATGGCTATCTTATTTTGCATAATGGGGCTGATCATTCCTCTATTTACCAGGGGATGATTCGTGGTGCACATGGAATGCTCCTCCTTTCTTACATCGCTCATCCAAGTTTAAATTTTTTTCTACTTTATCATCATTGTCCTGGTCTATGGAATTTTCAGACATCCTAATATTTTCTTCAACCTCCAAACAATCCATAAACATGTGATGTAATGTGACTGACTTTCTTTCCAGAAGAAGCAAATATATTTTAGGAGGAAAGGCAGCTGCATACTTAAGTTTAGCCACATTTTCAAGGGGATGGATTTCCTTTGGCATGTTATAGTAAAAACTAACAAATCTCTTGTTAAAACCAGACATGGTTTCTCCTCCTGCTTCTTTATGGAATAGAATTATGAAATTATTTGGTCCAAAGGCCTTCTCTCACCCCAAAAATTCAGAAATACGTCAGGAACTCCTCCCATGTGCTGATGGATTCAAGCTGCAAGTGCTTGAACCATTCCTTAGCATATCCTTGCAAGGATAAGGAAAAAACGCTCATGCTGACATCGACATGTTCAACTTCAAAAACATCAAGGAAATGCTCAAAGTCTTGTAAATGATTTTCTACCATGAGGTTCTCAATTTCCCCATCAAACTTAGGAAGGTACGTGTAATGTTTTGCAAGGAAATCATGAAGAATAAGAGGTAAGTGAATGGGTTTGTACCAATTTGGGATAGTGGAGGAAATAAATCTAGGTGGAATGGAAGTATTGTCCATTCAGGTTCCATGAGTTTCACAAGGGTGGCCTTTAAGGTCATGTGTTTCAAACAAAATATTTCGATCAAAATCAAACGTACAGTGTGATAGAGGAATTTCATTTTGTAAAGAAGGAGATATCGGAGTAAATTCATGGTTCTTTTTTGGGGGTAAGGTGTATTGAAAACTTGAGTACCTTATCCTCTAATCATGCATTTCTATATTTTTATAACGAGCTCATTTTCCCCAGTGGAGTCGGCCAACTTCTTCGAAAACTAGATCTCTAGATCATATCACCAATGGAGTCATTAAAAGCTAAAATGGAGTCGCCAAGTAAAAAACGCACAACCCTATTGATGGTCTAACTGTTATTCATTGTTTACAATTAGATCTTCTCCATGTCGTTCATGCCCAGGGAATATTTGAACCTTCATTCCTCGGTAACGGCGCCCGTTTGTTAACACCCAAAACGTATCTAGGTTGCGAAAGGTAAATCCCGGGGTAACAACAAAATCCCTTTAGAGTATATTTCTAACCCAATACAATCAGAGAGGGATCTCTCACTATTTACAAGGTTTCCATACTTAAAATATTCAATCAAATACAGTCAAAAGGTTAGATTTATGAATAGAACAAGTTTGTTGTTATAAATTTTGGTGGGACAATCATGGAGGAGGCCATTGGGAAATGGAATCAACTGTCAGATTTGAAATACGTTGCAGGAGGTAAGAATTCATGAAGGTTTGCGGACAAAGGCAATACATACACTGTTTCTTCAATCGGGAGTTATTAGCAAGTGGATTAGCAGACAGAGGGAGACAACCCGTCTAACATAGCACCTAGTCAAAGTGAATTCTGCAAGACTTTAGAAGAAAATATTTGAAAATGCTTGAACAATGGACCTAGAGCATGTAAGATGAATTTTGGTCCATATACAGTGATGCCCAAGCATGAAAGAAAATACAAACTGAAATGGAAATGGGATAAAAGTCACGTGAAGAAAGTTACTTATTGAAGAAAGAGATGGCACAGGAATCTCTGCCATGAGAGTTTATCATTCGACCTCTGCAATTTTATTCAACTAAAAAATGAAACATATTACAATGGAGAGCCCTCGCTCTTTGAAAAATTCCCAACCCTTCATTAGAGGAAATTTGGGGTCTAAAATGGGACTTATAAGAAAATGTGCCAACAATAAATTTTGTGAGTTGGAATTCAAGAACAAATAGAATTTCAATAAAATGAATCAACCATAATGGTTGAATTGACATATTTGTCATAAAAGAAAACTACTTTTTTTGTTCGTATTTTCAACATATATCCCTGTGGTTTTACTCAAATTTCAAGTAAGAGAGATCGTTGGATGTGGAATTGAATTCCACATCCAATGAGTACCCACACTGCATAATTTTGATGGACCCTGGTACCCCAAAAACAAGAAATACCTGAAAAAATGCGATGATGATGTCATCATCACATTTTTCAGGTATTTCTTTTTTTGGGGTAGTGGGGTCTGTCAAAAGTATGTAGTGTGGGTACTCATTGGATTTGGAATAAAATTCCTCATCCAACGAGCTCTCCCGCTCATAATTTGAGTTAAAACACAGGGAGATATGTCGAAAATATGAACACCAAAAGTAGTTTTTTCATTCTTCCTCCAAAATTAATAACTATTATTTTATTATTTTAACTATTATTTTATTATTTTCCTTAGGAGGCCCATTTTAGACCTCAAATTTCCTCTAATGCTTCCCTCTATAGGGAGCCTATTTATAATGTTTTTAGACCTTAGAGGATAATCCTTAGAAGTGGTTATGAAATTGTTTATAGTCACAATCAAAACTTAACAATTGTAGCGTGGTACTTCTTCCATGGTTTACATTTATTCAAAAAAGACATCATGGAGTTAGTGTGCATGCTCGGTCTGGATGACAGCATGACATTTTGGTTATTGATCTTGCTGATCTTGAGAACGATGTCTTCAGGTCACTTTTCAAGTGGGCCATCCATGACTGGGTTCGAAACCTCTAGCCAGCTTGTCAAGTCAACAACATATTTTTCTACCTCTCTTTTGTGTCACCTCCATGCTCAAAGGAACCTTTATACATGGATGCAAACTGGAAAGGTAGTTTGTTTCCTCTCCTTTCTCGTCCTTCTTCATAGCCCTCCCCTTTTCGGGTAACACTGTTAGATGGGGGGCCTAGAAGAAGGGTCGTATTTATTCTGGAAAAGACAAGCCTTTGTAGTGGCTTGTAATTCTTGTACTCCTCACCTTCCATGAGGAGGGCTCTCCCACAATAAATATAATGGAGTGTGTCTCCACCCCCCCGACCACCTTTGGTAAGTGCAATTCACAAAGAAGGTGGTGCAGGTATTGGACCCCTGATGCTCTATCCCAAACAATTTCTCCCACAAAGTGAAGCTCACGATTCCCTGCTCATGTAGAAGCTTTGGAGGAAGCAATGGTATCAGGGGCTCCTGGAAAATCACTCACGGGATGTGAGTATCTAGGCAATGTGCAGATGGGGGTGTGTTTATCAGAAGAGGGGTGTATCTCTCAAATTTCTTCACGTCTATGCGCTGATGGCTGGTGCTATCCCTGGTATGAAAAAACAGGGAAACACATGAGCATGGAAACGAGCTCACCAACCATCAATACACCCAGACGAACAATCTTTTTGAACCAGATTGCCATCGTCAACTTCTCAAAACTATAGGGACTTGCATCAGAATGAAACTTTGGGTTTTTCCTCTATACTAACTCATGCCATGCACTTCAATGGCTTTGAAAGGTGGTATTAAATATAGGACTAAGAGACTGGACTTTGTGATGCCCATTCAGCATTCTCGCACATTTCGTCATCGAGTTGCTTGGTGGTGACATATGTGAGGGCATGATCTGAGTGATCCCTTACCTGCTTAAGATCTAGTCATGCCACCTTATTTGCTATGGCATTTTGCTATTTGCTGCAGAAAATATTTTCGGGCGTCACCCTGTATGGTCGACCTAGGCTTCAAGGCATATGGACTGGACGTTCTCACACTCTTTCGCTGATGTGACACAGGAAGCAGAATGATTCATCTTATCGTTCTTACCCTACTTTGTGTGGAGAGCAGATTCACTGTTCTACCTAATAGATTCCCATGATGCTTTCCAGAATTCACACGCCAACCACACTACAGATATTGTCTTTGGGTGATATGGCACAGTCGTGGTATGCATACTACAGATGGCATCGAGGAGATCGATTAATCTGTCGGGGAGGCAGATCGTGCATGGCTGCGTCCCCTTAATTGTCAGGTCGACCTTAAAGCAACCCTTACTGTCTTGAGATTTTCTCAACCATTCAATCTAGACACCTTCCACATCCGTCGTCCATGTGCATTTAAATCCAAGTCATCAATAAACAACCCTTCATATCAAATTTCTACAATAGTAATGTGTATAACTTAATTAAGGGAGCTCGACCTTAGTTTTTTATCCAAGATCAGTTTTCATCGGGACCGACCAATCATGAGAACCTTAGCGCTCCACTGATCATTACTTATTTGATCACCTCTGCATCTTCTAATTGCAGAACGCTCCTCATGCGCTAATCCTCCTGGCCCCTTATTCTTCGTCATAGATCCTCATGGCCCCTACAAATTTTCACAAATTGAGATCTTGACATCACTTCAGATCGTGGAATTGACTATGACTGTAGATATTTTTCTCCTTTATCTCATTCCTCTAACCCATTCTTCCATTAACATACTTCGTGATTAGGAAAAATTCCTCTCCTCGCACATGTTCATAGAGCATAATATTTTAGGGCCATTGATCTGGCGTTGCATTATTATTGAGCCTCCAACACTTCTCCTCTTTAACCGCCTTCGCAAATATAAAGACCGAACCTTACCTCGCATCTCCCACCAGTGTAATGTCTTTCTATCATTGATCTACATCCCTTTGCATCTGGATCGTTGAAGCTCGACACGTTTTATTCCTATACCGTCACTTCAAGTTTTAAATCTGTAGCATGATCTATCTTCATAGATTAGGATCCACTCCCTATTTGAAGGCTCATGATGGCAGAACTTGTTGACCAGATAACCCGAAAAGCACTCCCACAAAATTTCTCAAATAAGATAGCCTTTCAAACCTTCCAAGTTTATAATTCAAAAAATTCGAACATAGTGTTGACATAAAGGAATTTTGATTCCCTCGTACTCCCATTCCCTTGTTCCCCATTCAATGTCACAATCCCATTATTGTTCCATATCTCTGGTTGTCCCCCTCGTGCTTCTATCAAGGAAACCTAATTTTCTTGGTAGTTGCAGGTCTCCCTTTGTCAACATCAACACATTTATTCCAGAGAATAGACCCAGAGGTTCATGTGTCTTGGTTTCATCCACCTCATTGATGAGTTCCTTGAACCACTTGAAAGGATTCCTTAGTGCATTTTGGGTTGGTTGTGTCTCACATGCTTGAATTCAGCCACATTATCACACCGTTGACATTTGCACAGGGTATTGATTCCTTTATTATTTGGTCGAAGACCCTAGTTGTCACCTGAATCTAGCACATTGGTAATTCTATTTTTGGATCCATACAGTTTCATGTCCCCTGTGATATATGGGTTGCATTGGTGATACTATTCAGAATTCCCTCAGTATCATGCTTTTGTATATCTCCAGTATCTGATGTTGTTTATTTTACCTTAGATATTTTGACTCTCTGTCATTGATTCCATACAGTTGTGTGCACCTTCATACAGTCGAGCATTCATTGTTGTGATATTGCATTCCAAGAGAATTCCATTATTTCTATGTACCAGTTCTTCAGATTAATATTTGTAGTCATCCTCCTATTAAAGCCACCATTATGTACTTTCAGTTGTATGTATTGATGGGCTCCCATTATTTGAGCCTTGATCCCCATTTGTATATTGAGACATTGATACAAGCATGGGTATGCCCACCTTGTTCATATATCTGTCTGAGATTATATGTACCTTATCCATTTTTTATAAGTAATACAAATCAAAGTCCACCGTAGTTTGAATGAGGAAATTCCGCTCCTTTGCAATATTCTCTGATTTCTCCATCGTTGTCACTGTTTCTCCCTTGATCCTATGATATATGTTGGCCATATGAGCTCCCGCCCTCACACATCAAGGGGAAATCTGTTAACACCAGAAATTTTACACATAGATCTCTATGCTCCAAACCATAATTATACATCGTATTCCCACCATTATTACCTCCATTTTGACCTTCACAAATTAATTCCACCAAAATTGGTCCAAAACATCATTATTCATTCCCTCATAAATACAAGGAAGTTGGGAATTTATTGAAACATAACCCCCATTCTCCCAAAAAGGACCAAAAACCCCTAAAATGAGAATGGGTAAAAAACCATGGATAAATACCATACACTATGAAAAACCATGGGTCAATACCATGGGTAAGAAAATCCTGGATCATCCTATAAATACATTGTGAAGGTCTCCCCAAAAACACTTTTGGTCAGTCATTATTTTCCATAAACTTTTGATTTCTCAATCATTCCCATACTTTTTCCACACCATCCCATGTTGCACGTTGAGTTCACTCCGTGTAACCCTTGATCCCTTTCTCGGTGACAACCCTTGTTGGAGATGAACGGAGACCAGGATTGTGGGAGCCTACAGACCATTTCCTCAAACGGCTGCAATGGCCCAATTTAAAGGTATGCTTGTTCTTTTTTTTTTTAGGTAGAGAAAAAATATAAAGTTGTAAAAATATTTTGTTATTGATTGTTGTAATTCAAGGTTGATATATCCCTTGCACCATGAACTCTACCCTTAGATCCTACTGATCTAAGGTAGGTGCTTTTGCACGTAGTAGGGGAGAAATCCCCACTACACTTTCTTTAATGGATCCTCTCAAAGTAATCCATCCAAAGGTGGAGTTAGGGGTATTATTCATATTAATGATGCTCATGTTCACAAATTTACAATAGGGTTGGGATACTCCACCAACAATCATGATGAATTGATTGCATTAAGGTATTCCTTACTTGCTCTTAGTCAAGGAATACAAGAAATTCAGATCTTTGGTGATTCCCTACTTGTCATAGAATGGACGAAAAAGAGAAAACAACCAAAAAATATACATATAGCATCTACATACGAGGACCTGATGATCAAGATTGTTGAGATATTTCAGTATATCAATTATCAACATATATTTTGAGAAAACAATAAAGAGGCAAACCAATTATCCAAAATTGGGTTAAGGCAAGTAGAAGGCATGTGGTTGTGATGGGAGATCAAAGACGAAAATATTATCGAAGATGGCCCAAGACCCAAATCCTTTTTTAGCACATATTAGGAAAAATTCCATGGATTTTGTTTTTTCATTTTGGTACAATTAAGTACATCATAGTATACAGCTCGTTCATTCTATACATAGCCATATATAATTTTGTTTTTATATATCTTAACTGGATGGAATGTGTCTACATAAGTTCCATCACGTAACTTATCTACATTTTGAACATACTTTATTATATAAACGAGTTATAGGATTATGGAACCAAACAGTTGAAGTATAAAAATTCAGAAAAAATGTGCAACAAATAGTCATCTAACTTGCAGGAAAGTTGTCACTGAGTTGACAAAGAACATATATGACTAGATACTAGTCTCTACATAATGTGTTTGTTTATATATAATGAAATTCACCTTTTATTTTCGAGGAAAAAAGTAATAAAAAAAGATGATTATTAACTCAATCTACATATGGAATTTTGCAAAGATAAATTTAACCTGATGTATTATGGCTTTTCTCTTTCCAATTTTTTTAATAATGCTTTATGATTAAGACCTTTATTAGTTTTAGATTTGGTCGATTTGTTGTTTGATGTTACACACCTGCTCCATGTTTTCTAAATTATCAATAATAATTTGTCAATTGAGAACATAACTTACAACAACTATGACTAAACCTAATTGACAAAAATAGAGTTTCAATTAATACTTATGAATACATATCGTAGATTACCAACTTACTCTAGGAAAATTAAGGGTTAAGTTTTTTTCTCAATGACTAAAAACATAAGTTCCTTATTTGGCTCAATGTCAAAATTGGAATTAGATCATTTTAAAACTCAAATGTAAAGTTAAGAATAGTTCATTTTAAAAAAATGATGATTATTAACCCAATCTACATATCGAAATTTGCAAAGAATAAACCTTTGGCCTAATGTATTTGTCTTTTCCCTTTTTCTAATTTTTTTAATAATGCTTCACGATTAAGGCCTTTGTTAGCTTTAGATTTGGTAATAATGCTTCACCATTAAGACCTTGCTTCGCTTTAGTTTGGTCTATTTGTTGATTGAGGTAACATACCTGCTCTATGTTTGCTAAATTATTGTTATGATTGGTTAATTGTAAACATAACTCACAATTATTTGGGTTAGGTTTGACACAAGTAGAGTTGCAATTAATACTTATGGATATGGGTCATAGCTTAACAACTTATTCTAAGTAGATGAAAGGTTAAGTTATTTTGTTCATTGACTTATTTTATTAAAAACATAAGTTCTTGTACATAAGTTTCAATTCATTGTAAAAGTTGAGATTATATCATTTTAAAACACAATGTAAAGTTGATATTAGATCATTTAAAAAAAATGATGATTACTAACCCAATCTACATATAGAAATTTGCAAAGAGTAAAGCTTTGAGCTAAGGTTTTTTATCTTTTTTTCTTTTCATTTCTTCTAATAATGCTTTATGATTAGGGCCTTGCTTGGCTTTAGATTTGGTCAATTTGTCGTTTGAGGTAAGAGACTTGTTGTATGTTTTTTAATTTATCAGTTATGATTTGTCAATTTAAAACATGACTAACAACCACTTGGGCTAAACTCAATTGTCACAAATAAAATTTCAATTAATGCTTATAGATATGTGTCATACATTAGCAACTTATTATAGGTAGATATTCGAAAGAATGATATCTGATATGTTGGATTGTGATAGCCCCTCAATAGTTGAATAAACTAGAATAGATCCATTTTTAAACCTGGATCTATCAAGCACCGAGAGGGATCCAATTTCTTGAGGTGTACATTTTTTTACCACTTGGATCCCTCTTGGTATTTGATAGATCTAGGTTTAAAATGGATCTATGCTAGTTTTTCTATATATTTTATTTAAGATACGTAATTTATATTTTTTTATTTTTTATTTTTTAATATTTTTTATCTATGCAGGCTAGCATAACATGACTAACGTGACAGGATCTCTCTCATATTGGATTGGAGAGCACCTCGCCTCTCTCGATGCAAAGATTCAAGGGAGCTCTAATAGTTCATAATAGAGAAGACTTATTGAAGTTTTGCAAATGAGATAACAAACTAATTAAACTTGATTATAAGAAATATCCATAATTAAGAATGCTTGAAGTAGAGGAGTTGAAATAAGTAAGCTCTCATATATTTATATTTCTAATTATATGATATGCCAAATTAACAATATTTTATAAATTCAAGTATTAGTAAACAGGTTTTTAATATAAACTTAAATACAAAATAGCACAACGTTACCATCAAATTATATGTGGAAAAAATTATGGTTAATAAAACTATATAATGTATAGTTATAATTACAATTATAATAATTTAATAATATAAATTTAAAATAACAAAACCATACTTTAAATTAAATAATAAAATTTTCCAGTTTTTACTAAATGAATATCCATATCCAAACCTTGAAATCTCAACAAATGATACAAAATATCATAATGCTTTATAAAGAAACACAATAATATTTTAATAAATATAAATGGAATAACGGTTTCAAAATTTAGTAATTATTATTTATGAGTATCATTTTTTTAAGCAGCTATAGGAACTTATATTATTTATCAAAACAATAGTATAGAGCTCACATTGTATACAAATTGTATATTGTATAAATTTTAAATGGAAACAATTATTTATACAATATATACAAATTGTATATTGTACAAATTGTATAATATAATATATAAATGGAAACCCCAAAATTTATAATATAAAAAAGATCACATTAATATAAAATTGGAATGTTTTAACTTTTTTAATTATGGGCATATATTTGGTTGGTGTATCCAAGATGCAAAACATCATTGCAACCTTCACATTTAAAACTACATCAATGCTACCTTCACATTTAACTACATTCCATCAATGCTACATCAACCTACCACATTCCATCAATGCTACCTTCACATTTAACTACATTCCATCACATTTAACCTTCACATTTAACTTTTTAGATGTGTACTACCTTCACATTTAACAATGTTCATCCCAACACATTCATTAAATGCTCTACTACTTGATGCATATTATTTACTTGTAAACTCATATCCACTCTTTAGTATAAAACTATTTAGAAATTTTATCGAAATTGAGTAGTTAATTATAATTATGATCAATGGGGCCTATGTTTGAACATAAATGATTAACATTTCCTAAAAAATACGGTTGACTAATGTTTCATTTCCTCATTAGAGATCTTAAGCATTCATAGAGATACTTATATTCCCCTTTTCTTTCTTACATCTTCCCCCTCAATCAAATGGTGTAGTGATGATGGAGCCCCATTGAAAGTAATTATCTAAGTTCCATGTAATTGGTCTTGGTGATTGTTTCCCTTTTTCATATGAGTCATTTAGGTCAGGTGGTTATTTCATTTCCCATAGAGGTTCTTAAAATAAAAAGCATATAGGGATTGGATCTTTTGGTGCACTAGTATCCATGTGTATGTCACTTGCCTCAAATAGAGGGTTTGAAACTATTTTCTATGTATCAAGGTTTAAGTGGATTACACCATTTTTTGGAGTTGCCCAAGGTTCCTCCGAGTGATTACAAATTTAGGGTTCATTATTTTATTTTTTTGTTGTGAGATATTAGCCTTCATACATATATCCTTCAAATGGTTTCTCACTTGACAAAATCTATGCCTGAATCTTGCTTTTGAATTAGACATGCTTAGTGATAGTAAAATGGATCTTTGTATAAAATGTTGGGTTGATGTTTATTTGGTTTGACTAATAAGTTATCGATCTTGGAAGGACTGAGAGATTGTCTAAGTTCATGGTTGTTAAAGTTGCAATAAGTTCATGGTTGTTAAAGTTGCAATAAAATATATGTACACCCTAGAATTTGTTTAAGTATGGATGCATGTTTGGCCATTGTAGCATAGATATAAACCATTATTGAAACATCAATGCAAGATACACATTGTAGTAGTTCACCTTGGACATGAATCAACGCCATATTTGAATTGATATTTATTATGTCAAGAAAATAACATTCTTGATTATGCCATAAAGTTGGAAACCTCGTTTTAAAGGTATTAAGGTTGTGCTAATTCCTATTTGCTTTTGATGAGTAAGTTATTGATCCTAGAAAAAGTGAGAGATTGACTAAATCCATGGTTGTTGGAGTCACACTAAAATAGATGCTCACCCTAGAAGTTGCTTAATTATGAGCATATATTTGGTTGGTGTATCCAAGATGCAAAACATCATTGCAACATCAATGAAATATTCACATTCAAGAATTCAACCTCATGAGATTGATCAAAGTGAAAAATGGCATTATGTCACATGCATGTTAAGGTTCCTTGTCACGCGGTTTCAATGGTATGACTTGATCATGAAATAATAATGGTGAATGATGTGACTTTATGCCATGCAACATTGGTGCACTAGTTTTTACAACATAAACATGTTGGTGTGTGTATACAACTTTATCAATTATCCTCTGCGAAAGACAAGTAATCATAACAAATCAAAAAATCCTCTTCCTTGCTTTTTTTTCAAACAAATTATATATATTATGAAAATATCATAAAAAATACAAAGATGTAGAAAGAGAAGGGCATATTAGGTAGCTTTGTGGATACAAACTTATAGTCAAGATAATCCTCTTCTTTATTTATCTCTTCCTCTTCCCTAAATATCTATGACATAGTGAATACGAAACCTATCAACAAAGTATTTGTGTTCCCTGAGCCACATTTTATATATATATATATATATATATATATATATATATATATATATATATATATCCCATCATGGCCTACTAAAGGGTTAATTATTTGGATAACTAGTGTAACTTCATGTTGTTCATAATTTCTAAGTGTGTTTTTAAGAATTTGGATTTTATTTTAATTCCATTTTTATCATGTTAATTATTTGGATAACTAATGTAACTTCATGTTGTTCATAATTTCTTAGTGTGTTTTTAAGAATTTGGATTTTATTTTAATTCCATTTTTATCATGGGACTGCTAATTTTTACCTAAGTTATCTAAATAAATGTGTTGTCCCAGTAACTAAAATATTGTATATTGTGTATCTTCAATTGCATTCATCATAATTTGTGTTGGCTTTTTAATTTGCTACTACATTTTTATCAAACTAATGTTAAACCATCATTTTGCATATAAATATAGGAGTTTGTATACAATTAAGAAGAATTTTTATACTAAATATTGAGGTATACTAGATCTTGATTTAATATATGTATGGTTGAAATCGATTTATGTTGGGATTCATTTGATAAAACATAAACGAGGCTTTATTTGCAAACAAAGATGAAAATTTAAGTTATGGGAAATAAGATTAATAATGCATTAGAATCACAATTTTGAGACCATGTAGCATTGTAGCTATAATGATAATGGGATCGGTAATGTTCAATTATCGTATTTTCACTTTAATGTTGTGATAATCTTCCCTTACTATTTTTATTTCACGTCATTATTTTTTCCCCTACTCATAATTTCATCTAAAAATAACGAATCTGAAAATAACGTTTGCATTGCATGTGAATTTACTTAAACAATTAACTTGAAAATACTTTAATAAACAAGCTTTTAAGAAGTTTAAATAACTGAAGTGCATCAAAATAAAGAGCACCAAACCATGAAAATGAGAAGATGATTGACAACAAAGTTCATCTGATATGGACTACATTTCTGGTTCCCTTTCCAATGGAGAAGCCGATCTTATTAATTTGAAGTCAAATGCTATAATACCATAATGCAATTTTCAATAGGTACAAAATGTCTTCAAAGCTGCTTTAAAGAAACAATCTTCCTAAAAATAACTCTCCCACTTTGAAATTTTCACAGGGATAGCTAAAAAACTTCTTCAACCATTTACAACATCAACAACTTTACAAACTTTTACAAAAACACATTAACAACATATCCATTCTTTTCAACCAAAAATTCTATTCAACTGTGAAAACACCTTTGTTAATATAACCGAGGGTTCATAGAGCAAATCCAAATTCTATGAGATATAAAATATTTGGTCCCAGGATAAAAGATATACCATATAATATATTTTTAGGAATAAAATATATGGTAAATCAAATATATCCAAAACAAAACCATATAATATAAATAATGCATTGTATTTAAAACTTTGTGGATAGGACACGTCCTCTTTTGTTATATATATAATCAAATCTCTAAATGATTAAGGCCTCAAACGAATGGTGGTGGCGTAATTAAAATCCAACACTGACCTCGACCAGTGATCAAATTTGAAGGGTGGGGTATTTATTTTATGAGCCCTTATAATATGCAGCAAAATAAATAATTGTACTTTAAATAATAAGTATAAATTAACTAAATCTTTTCATCAAAAAAATCCAAAAAACAAATATTGTTTATTTAAATTTTTACAATTTTAAATAATTGATCACTCCTTAATATCTATATGAAAAATGATATATTTTCAATAAAATTTATTTTGAACACATTAAGTTGTCATATTTGTATCATTAATTTTACTGTTTAGTAACATAACAACTATTCTATTGTATTTTTTCCAGTTGGAGCACACTTCATTATACAAAAAAACTACATAGACTATGCCATAACCATATCGGGGCATTCACGTGCAATCCAAGCTTGAGAGATGTAAGAATGATAAGGATTGGGAACATAAAAAAAATAATACACAACTAAAAAACATTAAAAAGAAAAATTCCTACATACCAACCAAGTTAGCAAAGCTGGCATAACCAAGGTCGGGGCATCGATTTTTTTTGTTCAATACTTGTCATGAAAGCATACATGTATGGAATGAAGGGGAAATCGAATCAAGCCTAATTCAATTGAAACTTTCTACATGTCTGAGTCTCAACCGTCCGCCTTTTAGATTGAACCAAAATACCAGAAGAAGTTTATTAATGGCTAGATTTGAGAAGTTCTAGGTGTGAGTAATTAAGGGCTCGAGGCTCTAAAATTTGTTGTGTTTCATACGAGTCCACGATTCACTGAATCAACAGTCATGGGTAGGAATTTAAGTTATTTAATGAAAACAATTAATGTGTATAACCTCTATGTCAAAACCATTTTCCATGCTAATGCAGGCCACTACCCTCTTTATTGTCTTACCAAAAGGCATGATAACGAGGAAGAAGACCTAAAATTATGGACTTCACCTTCAAAGAATGCCTTGAATCACATCTGTAAGGAGTGATAAGAAGATCACAACAATCCAACATGTCAAATCTCAGTTGATAGTGTTAATTAAAGACTTATATGGTAAATTTAATATAAGACTTACTTATAGTTGTCTCTTATTCTTTGCGTCAATTCGTATTATAAGGCGAGGATCTACATGCATAATAATCCTTAGTTATGACTATGAGATGAGGATTTAAAGAGAAGAAGATGTACAGACAAGTATTTTTTACATTCGTGCTGAGGACAAATGTTGTGAGAAACCACAAATGTTTGGAATGATGGAGGGAGATTACATCATGATCATGCCACCCATCAAATTGAAGACTATTGTTGAACCAACAATTGTTTTTTTCATTTCATTAATAACCATTATTTCTCCATATCGTGTGCCCAATGACACCTCTCTATAGCAATGCATTAATCAACCTCTCCGCAAGTTGTGATCTTAGCTACATGCCATTATTTGTATTTGCTTATATTTGTCATGAGTCCATGATATTCATGCAAGAAATGAATTATTGTAGAGGAGGACTTCTCAGCCTTTTTAATTTCATTTTGATGAAAAAAGAGTGGGCATTGGTATCGAGGTTCACATAGATAGTAGGCACAAAGTTTTGATCTCGTTTCGGGCCTAGTAGTAGACTAGTAGTTGTTCTTTTTTGTTATAGTCATAGCTTTTGACACATTGTCACACTTTAGAATGCAGCCACAAGTGAATTGGTAGTCAGAGTCACATCTCGATGGCTAGTGCCTCGTAGTCATCAATGATTTATGGCCATCTTGCACAACTAAGCAGTGAGTGCATGACATGAGTGAGTGAGTGATTATAATTTATCAAATTTCCAATATTTTGAATGATGAGTTGAACTTTATAGCATAGGAATTTCAACATATTGACAAATTTATATGGATGGGTAATTTCAAATGTTGCCTTTTTTTGAAATGTTGATATAAATTATGTCCCTCTTGATTAGAAAGGTAAAATTCAAATTTTAAATATTCTTTGAAGAGCAATTTTAACTTTACACTTCTGGAAAGGGCTAGAACCCTTTAGAAAGGTTGTGGAGGGTTCAATTTTGAACGCTGACCCCAACCTTTTCTTACCTCCATCCAAACTTGTTTAAATTTAAATATCAATTTTCACAAATACATGATAAGCATTATTCGACAATTTAGTTGTAATGATTGAGGAAGTTGTGGGTTTGATTCCGCTAGTGATGCAATATGTTTTTTTGTATCTATCAAAGGTCCAATCTATCAAGCAACTATACAGTCAAGAACCACATGTTAAAACCAGATAAGCCTACATGTATGCCATCATCTGCCAACTTAGTAATGCCACATCACCTACATTTTGCCACATCATCAATATATTTGCAACATATTTTCACATGTCACTAGAATTCTAGTGATGCCACATTTACATGTTTAGACAAAACTTCAGAATGTGATATCTTAGGTATATTGTCTCCATTTGAGATGAAACACGTGTCACTGGAAAGCTCTCAACGATCTCTACACGATGGTGTACTTCCGTTTAGAATTTAAAGGCTTCATTTTGGATCAGTTAAAAGGATTCTCTAAATCATGATTACAAAGCTTGTTAATGTTATTACATTCTAACAATATACTACATGTAAGGCATTATGGACTATGGACTGATAGAAATTTCCATATTATTTGGAAAGAAACATGTCATTAATGTTTCTACCATGTTTTTATATGTTCATAGATTCAAATCTGGTTAAGGATGTTGCACTATGTCTTGGGTTATGTGAATTTTTTTATATTGTTTAGAAGATTTTTTTTTTTAAATTAATGTTTTAACAGAAAATTAATGTTTATAACAAAAAGAAGAGATTAAATTATATTAATGTGGAAATTATTCACATATGAGTTGAAACACCTTATTAGAATGAGTAGGTTTAATATACATGCTAGACTAATGCATCTCCTATAAAACAAAATGAAATAAAAATTATTCACATATGCCTCAAAACTAAAAACAATGAAGTTTTATAATGAATAGGTTTAATATAGATGAAGTTAGAATTTATAGATATTTTTTTTCCAAACTTTTTTATTTAAATATTGAATGGAAATTACATTTTTTTTCATGTGTATTTGGTATTTAAAAAATTAATATACATTTCATTTATATCATTTAATTTTTTTTCTTAATATAATTATCGCAATTCAATTCACACATTAATGTATTAATCCTATCTCAATTCATGTCTTAATGTATTAATCCTATATTAATTCATGTCTTAATGTATTAAGCAAATTTCAACATCACTTTCAATCCTCATTGAATTGCTCTCTTATGGGTAAGTAAATTTACATTGTTTTGATCATTGACCCCCTAAACTTGTTGATAAATGCAACATTTAATGGGCTATATCTTGGTATTATACATCATTAGATGTGCACTACCTTCACATTTGATGATGTTTATGCGAGCATATATATCTCATGAAATGCTCTAGTATTCGATGCAATTACTTTCTTGTAAACTCATATCCACACTTTAGTTTAGAATTTGTTGATCCCTTTTATTGAATTTGAGTAGCTAATTATAATTATGATCAATGGGGCCTTTGTTCTATCCTAAATGCTTAGCACTTTCTAAAATATATGCTTACCAGTTTTGTATTTCCTCACTAAAGATATTGAACATTCATAGAGTTAATTTTTCCCTTTTATTTCTTAGATCTTCCTGTTAGTCAGATGGCGTAGTAATAGTGGAGGCTCCCATAAAAATAATTGTCTAAGTTTCATGTATTTTTTTTGTAAGAAATAAAGATTATATTAATAGTCAACATAAGTTTTACATATCCCTTTAACCAGTATCATCTCCTGAAACCTCCAAAGCATCCAGCTAACCAAATCTTAATCAAGCATAAAAAAACCAAAAAAACCCTTTCCCTAAATGAGAAAACATGGATTACACATCGCCATCCGGCTAATAGACTCGACAACAGTGATATGCAAAACCCTCAAAACATGTCCTTTGTCATTATTTGACTGCCATACTATTTAGAACAAGATCGATAACATCTTACCCAACCTGGAGACTTAAGCTTCCTATCAAATTGACCCATAAAATTCGACACATCAAAACAAAACCAAATTCAATAGAAGGGGATTAGTTTCAACCGCATTTGAAAACACAAAGAAAATCCCTTATGACAACTGAAAATTTACAGGGGTAGACGCAGTCCCAACATCTCGCAAGATTCCACTTGCTTCACTCCTCTTTGCATGCACCCTACCATCCTTAAGCTCTTCCATGCCTGTCCTTGGAAGGAAGGCCTATTCCCAATTCTTTATATATGACGGCAACCTTCATGTGCATTTACCTGGTATCTGTATACAATTCTTTCCAAAACTGAACCAGTACTTCGTTCCCTTTCTCTTTTTCCTCTCTCTCTAACAACACTCAACTGAGGAGCCCCTTCATGACCTAGTAGAGATAAAATGTCCTCTCATACAACATCTATCTCACTGGAAACAACCCCACGCCCTGAATCCATTGTTCTAATGCTGCAAACTCCGTTGGTGGCTAAGAATCTTGTAGCTTCTACCACAGGCCCTACTCCAACAACTCAATATTTGACCTAATAGAAGGGGGGATGGAGGCCATGTAGATCCATGCTTCTAGAGCATCCCGTATCTGCTCCTTATTGTGTCATTTCTTCCCTTTTCTGTCAGATCCCCGCTTCTACCCATTTTTATTCCATCTACATAACCAAATCCCCAAACGACGAGCTCCAATGATTGATGACAAAGAACGACACCAGTTCGCCACCTTTTGTAGTATTCATATAGAGACCCCCATGTCATTTATAAACTAGGGCAGAGGATCTAATGACATCCAAAGGCACACAGAGAG
Source organism: Pseudotsuga menziesii (assembly GCA_001517045.1). Taxonomy (NCBI): domain Eukaryota; kingdom Viridiplantae; phylum Streptophyta; class Pinopsida; order Pinales; family Pinaceae; genus Pseudotsuga; species Pseudotsuga menziesii. The sequence goes on from LPNX010230368.1 coordinate 742,132, forward strand.
CATCACCCATAATCATAATCCTTTCCTCCTCCCACAATCTCGTATTTCTTACCAATTTTTCACTTGTTTCCATCATAACTCTTTGAAGCTCCCACCATCGATTAGTCCATCCCCTCGTCTCATAAATTTAAAACTTCCTTGAAATTGTACACTTTGTACATGGGAAATATTCCCATTTAATGGATTCCCCACAATTGTAGCAAACGTTGCCTCTCAACATCGTTTCCCCTCTAATCAGAATGTGTTGGCCTTCATTTTGCATGCCCCTCCTCTGTTGTTTTATCCCTCCTCTCGTCCACACTAGTATATGGAGGTATAAGTTCCATGTAATTGGTCCCAATGATTGTTTCCATTTTATAGAAGGGATTGGCTCTTTTGGTGTGACAATAGAAATGTGTGCATCACTTTCCTCAAATGGAGGATTTAGAACCATTGTTGATGTACCAAGCTTTGAGTGAAATTAACCATTTTTTGGAGTTCCTCAGGATTCCTCTAAGAGTGATTCCAACTTTGGGGTTTATTATTTTTATTTTCCCTGTTAGATCTTAGTCTTCATACATGCACCCTTCAAATGGTTTGTCCCTTAACAAGCTCTATGCTCAAATATGGTATTTAACTTGGACATGCTTGGAGGTAGTAAAATGGATCTCTTTATGAAAGGTTGGGTTAATGTCTATTTGGTTTGACTAGTAAGTTATTGACCTTGAAAGAAATGAGAGATTTTCGAAGTCCATGATTGTTAGATTTGCACTAAAAGAGATGTGCACCTCACATGTTGTTTAAGAGTGGACACACATTTGGTCATTGTATTTGAGACATAAAGCATCATTTCAACATCAATGAAAGAAAAACATTGGTTCAATTTTGATATGGATCAAAGTTGTATTTGGATTGGTATTATTCATTTATAATAATTCATTCTTGATTGTTCCATATGGTGAGTAACCCTAGTTTGGAGGTAGTGAAGTGGATGTCTTTGTGAAGGTTAGGATACCATATGTTTAGTTCTCGTGAGTAAGCTATTGATCCTAGAAGGAGTGAGAGATTAACCGAGTACATGGTTGTTGGAATTACTATAAAAGATAAGTTAACCCTAGAATATTTTTATGTATGGAAAAATATTTGGTTGGTGTATCAAAATTGCAAAACTTAATTACAACATCAATTCCAGATACACATCATAGAAATCAACCTTTGACATGGATCAAAGTGAAAAATTGGCATTATCTCACAAGAAGTTTAAGGCTCCTTGTCATGTATTTCCAATGCTATGACATGATCCTATAGGAAGTTTAAGATTCCCTTTAGGGAAAATGTTGGAATGACTAGACACACAACTAAATACATAATCACAATCGTGAATCCAAAGACACACCTAGAGACATAGAGATAATTGACATGAAAGCACAATATTTTCTCATTAATGGGTGCATATATTAATACAATCATTAGAGGAAATTTGGGGTCTAAAATGGGTCTTATAAGAAAACGTGCCAACAACAAATTTTGTGAGTTGGAATTCAAGAACCAATAGAATTTCAATAAAATGAGTCAACCATAATGGTTGAATTGACATATTTGTCATAAAACAAAACTACTTTTTTTGTTTGAATTTTAAACATATCTCCATGTCTTTTTACTCAAATGTCAAGCAAGAGAGCTCGTTGGATGCAGAATTTAATTCCGCATCCAACGAGTACCCACATTGCATACGTTTGATGGACCCCGCTACCCCAAAAACAAGAAATACCTGAAAAAAGTTCATGATGACATCATCATCACATTTTTTAGGTATTTCTTGTTTTTGGGGTAGCAGGGTCCGTCAAAAGTATGCAGTGTGGGTACTCGTTGGATGTGGAATTAAATTCCACATCCAACAAGATCTCCCGCTCAGAATTTGAGTAAACACATAGGGAGATATGTCGAAAATATGAACACAAAAAGTAGTTTTTTTCATTCTTCCTCCAAAATTAATAACTATTATTTTATTATTTTCCTTAGGAGGCCCATTTTAGACCTCAAATTTCCTCTAGTGGAGATGGATCTTGGGTTCCAACTTCCTAAGGAATCTCTTGGTCTCCCTCACATCCATTCATACTCTAACTCTGGCTGATTAGATTCCTACAAACCCCACCTTAATTTGGAGGGGTGTATATGAGTACAAGAATAGAGATCTGAATAAAAGGCTCGAAAATATGACTATGCCAAGAAAGTGAGCATAAGATGACTTCCCATTCTAAGAGAAAGTGTTCTCTAAATAGGTGGTTTTCAATGACCACCAACTAAATGGGGATTACAGAAGCTAAATCCATCTACTACGTGCATGGTTTAAGATGACCACAAAATCTCGATCTTAGCAACTATAAAATCATGAGCCATGAAGGTGGTTAAAGCCTAACCACAAAATTTGGAACCTGGTGTTGCAGCTGCAACAATTTCCCAAAATTCAAAAAAATTTAGGACCCTCCTTTGCTTGAATCAGTTGGATTTTCTTCTTGAAAGGTCTAAGAACTTTCAGAAAGAGTTTGCTTATGCTTGGATTGAGCTACCCATTGTTTTGATTCCTCCGCTAATGCCTTAAGTAATCCACTTTTTGATCGAGTTCTATCGCTGCCCTTAAGCGCATTTGAAAACATGCTGGAATCGGAAGATGATTTGTTTTGATTTTCCACCGTTGCGGGTGGATCTTAGCTTTGGTCTTCCGAAGTTGCAGATGGATTTTTGTTTTGCGGAAAGAAAAACCTTTCGACTTCCGACCCATTGGGTTTTTCACATTGGACGCTTTTTTGTTTGGCATCGGAAGCTTTGATGATCATTTCTTCCGCCGTTGCGGATGGGTTTTCGATTTTGACTTTCAGTTTTCTCCCCATTCGAGTGATTTTTTCGACTGCTTTTGAGTTGTGAGTCGGAACCTTTTATCATGTCAGTTTTCCCCGTTGCGGAAAGATTTAAACTTTCGTCTCCCGATCTAAAACCTTCCGACGTCTGATCTCTCAACTGCTACCCGATGTGTATAACCAGAACGGAAGGCTTGGCGCTTTGATCGTCCGCTGTAGTGGAAGAACGTTCACTTTCATCCTCCGATTCGAAAACCTTTCGACGTCCGATCTTATGATTTTTTTTTTTCTGCCATGCATGTCTCCACGGCTGGGTCTACATTTTGGCCGTCCGCCGTTGCGGAAGGGAGATTACTTCCAACCTCCGGTGCAAAAGCTCTCTGATGTCCGATATTTTCTCCTCGGACTTGTGAGCAAATATATATATACGGGGATGGTGTATTGTTTTTCTATTGTTATTTAACTTCCAAGCACTGTCACCGTCGAGCTGTCGTTTTCTTGAGGTAGCGAAGGTCCCCGCTGTCAGTGTACCTACATCCAGGTGGCAGCTGTGGAAGCCTGACTGTCATCGACCCGCCATACTCGTCGTATTGCCAGGTAGGCTCCTCATCGTTTTTCCCATTCCATTTGAAGTGTTAGTGGTTTTCTACGATGGTTTTAGGTCCCCGGCCGTTTTCCTCGTCCCGCTAGGTTATACGCCTATATAAGTGGAGATTTTATCTTATTTGACCATGGGAGGGCAGTTTAACCATCAGAGCAGCTTTGATTTTTCTTCCCGTTCATTTTGCTACCCTGCGTATAGGGATTGAGGGGTTTCGGCGTAGATGGCCATTACGCCGTCTACGCCAAACCGCCCTTCATAGTTATGATAGGTATGAGGTAGGTCTACCATGGACTGCTTTAGGGGTTTTGGGGATGTTTATCCCGTGGTGCGTTACCCGTATTTGAAGCCCTAGCCATTTTCACCTACGCGGTTCTGCGCATCCTCGTCGAGTTTAGTGTCGAACCCGTGGCTTGCTGGAGGGGATATGTCTTTTATATTGGTGCGTAGGCATGGCGCCGATTGAGAAAACCTCATAGTTACTACTGTTGTTTCCTGCACCGCTTAAACCCCGGCCGTTTTGTACCTATGTACTTCAAGCTACCCCGTAGAGCTCAGCGATCGAGCCTCAGCCTGTGGGAGGAATTATATCTATATTCTTATGTTGTTGACCAGAGGAGCGTGGGTATGGTTTTGCTAAGGCGCCGTTAAAAACCTGCGTAGTTGCTACTGTCTTTCCCTCACAGCGAAACGACCGTGGCATGCATAGAAAGCAGAAATGTGTTGCATATTAATGTAGACGTTTTTCTGTAGTGAATATGATTGATAGAATTGTTTAGTATCCTACAGCAGTGATAGATTGCACATTTTTATTGTATATAACCTGTTTTCCATTGCCCATTGGGTTTAATAATTTTGTTAGTCAGGACATTTTAGTCCATACACACATATTTTAACAAATTGCTGTCATGATACACATAGAAGAAGTAAAATGTCGCACACTGTCATATAAGTGTCTGCACCTTGAATTTCTCAATGTCATAATGTTATATATGGAAGGAATAATTCAAATCCACCATGTCCAAGAGGTAGAAGAAGAAGGCCCCTGTGGTCAAAGAAGAGCCAGAAGTAGAGGTTGTCACGAAGACCGAATACATTTATATTTATGAAGACACTCAATGTGTTTCTGGTGTTGAACCCGAGTACAAATGGGGTGAAATATATAGATTGATTTCCCGTAGGGAGGTTCCCAACATGGGCCTCGAAGAAGAATCCATCTATGCTAACATAGAGAAATCTTCTCTCATGAAAGTTGCCACCAGACCAGAACTGTTCCCATGCTCTGAGGTAATTGGCTGGATTCTGCCCCAGGCAGATACAACCACAATGATCCCGGGGAACACTGAAAAGAAAGGCTATGCTGCTTACATCCCTGGATATGTGGCTCTAGCCTATCACTTGCCAGAAGCTCAGGTGTTCTTATCTGATGATTGGTTAAAGAGCATAAGAATGGACCTTATAGAGACCATGAAAAGAATGCTACTAACTGGTAAGCATTTTAGGACCAGAGTAACAGGAAAATATGATACTGCAAGTTTAAGGGTTCCATACAGATTCATAGCCTTGATGCTCAATAGAATATTTGGACGAGCTCATGGCAGGTTTTTCAAACTGGAATGGATACCCATCATATTTTATGTTGCAACCCAGGGGACAGTCTTCAATTGGGCCAGCCTTGTATCGAGCAGTCTTTCTTCTTGCTTGGCCGCAGCCTTGGGAGGAGAATCGCAGAAAAGGTCCAAATTCTATATGAGTTTAATACTGATAGAGTGTATAGTTTGCAACCAGCCTTTCCCTGGTCTCAGGTGCATCTGGGACAGCGAAAGAATGTCTGTTTATGCTGCTTATAAACCATTGTGGGCACACCAGTACGACAGCCATTACAGAGAAGTCTGTGAGCACTTCATTATGCCACTCTAGATGCTCATTTTACAGAAAGAGTGTGATTGTATGTCGGAGGGGGCCATGCAAGTAATAGAGGATTATGCAGACTACTTCTTGACATAAAATGGCATGTATTTCAGAATGTTTGGTGGTACGAGAGCACCTTCTCTGCTTCCCAAATACGTGACTGATTATGCTACCCAAAAGGAGGCAGTCAGACAAGTGTTCCTGGATGGAATAGGCAGTTTTCTGTTCGAGCATAAGAAGACTGCTTATCCTCCCTTTCCTTTCAAACTAGGAAGTAACAGGTTCACTAAGGTGAAACAAGCTGATGAATTCGTACAAGAACTGGAAAAGTTCCATTTTGGCGAGATGCCTTTCCGGAGAAATGATACTCACGGGAAAGTAGCTGAGCACTGTCAAGAGAATAAGGTGCATTTTGAATATACCCACCATTTTGATAGGGAAGAATCTATTTTCTGGAATGCCCCGAACATGACAGCACTGATGAGAAGATTCAAGAAGAAGATAACCACCAAAGGTGGGAAAGGGGATGAACAGGCTAAGGTTGAGGAAGAAGCCAAAAGGAGAAATGAAGAAGCCCAGAGGTTAGTGAAAGAAGCTACAGAAAGGCTGCATACAGAAGAAGAAAGAAGAGCTGCTCAGGAAGCGGCTAAGAAAGCAAAGGAAGCAGCCAAAGAAGCAGAAGAAGAAAAGAGAAAGCTCGATGAGGAGCTCCAAAAGCAAGAAGCTGAAAGAATAAAGTTGACACAGCAGTCAGCTTCTAAAACAGCAGCAGGGCAGACCCAGGAGGTGGAAAATCCCGAGGTTCAGATCTCTCAAGTACCTGCTGCCAGCACACCCATGGTCCCCACTCTCAAGCTGGTCCCTTTTGTGCAGGAAAAGGGAAAGGAAATCCATGATTTCAACACTGTATATTATGATAGGGAAACAAAGAGAATAATAAAGAGGACAGAGAGGAAAGTTGAGGCGGAAGGTCTACCTGGTAAAATGATAACGGATACGGCTATTATGTTAGGAATAGACCAAGATCTGAGATTTACCCTAAGAGCTGGGTCTGCATTCATCCAAGCTTCAGAGGATAATGTAAGCAAAATCATGATTGACTTGGAGCAATCAAAGAAATCTTCTGCTCAATTGAAACATACATTGACGCATGAGAGGGAAGAGAGCAATAGGCTCAAGAGGAAATATGAATACATGCAAAGGGAAATGAAATCCTCAAAAGTTGAGATACAGGCCCTCCAAGTAGAGATGCAAGTCAGGGAAACAACACAGGAGGCCCTAAATAAAGTGCATAAGGAATGCCAAGATCTAAAGAATGAGAAGGAACATCTACTGGCAAAGGTGGAAGAGCTAGAAGAGCAACAGAAGATCCTCTTGTAGGCCAATGATCTGCACACCACAGAACTGAGAAAGGAACATTAGGAGTAGATTTCTTCTTTGACCACTGCTTTGGAAGTGGAAAGAGAACAGTAGGTTAACCTCCAGCCTTTCAAGGAGCATATATTGACCCAGAAAACCAAGATGCTGCAGCTGTAGACTGTTGTTGAAGAAGAAAGATGTAGACTGTTTTAGATCGATGGTCGATTGGAGGAGATCCTGGAAACTGGATCCTACTTTGTGGATAGATCCCAGGACGTCCTAGAGGTCTTAACTGCAAGGATGGAGAGGTTGGAGAACAACGAAGAAGCCCCAGCAGAGCTACCATCAAAAGACCAACAGGCTCTCAAACGAGACTATAACCTAGTGGAGTTTGCTATCAACACCGCTGAAGACTTCAAGAATACAGTAAAAAAGACAAAGGGATTATGCACCGAGTTTTTCAGAAGACTTCTCATTACCTACAACCTGTGCCAGATAGAAGCTGAAGAGAGGCTTGTAGCTTTCCCAGATCACAACGCATTTGTGGAGCTATTGCAGAAGAGATTCCAGGAGGAAGAAGCTAAGGTACAGGATATCAAAGCCTTGGATGATCAGGTCTTGAGAAGTGAAGTATATCATCTAGCTATCAGTGTACAGCTTCCGGAAGATCAGCTTCGATTGAGTACATCCAGGGTCGAGGCTATCAAGAACCAAGCTGAGAAGTTTGAGATAAATATTCAGTTTTTGGAGCCTTGTGCCTTTGAAGGCATTGCTACTGAAGCTACAACATGCAAGAAGTTTCTAGACAGCCAAGTGGGGCCCTCCTCATGAGGGATTGGTCACCTTTGTATTTTGTAACATTTTTTTTTGTTTTTATAAAAACATTTGAAAAAGCCAAGCGTTGGGAATCCCAAAGGTTACTTTGGGAAGCCCAACCATCTCATCTTTTTTTGTATAAATGTAATAGACTAAGAGGGAAGAAAGGGATTTTTTCCCAGTGAGACTGGTGAAGACATATTGTAAGAAGAACTATTTCCTTTTGCAATAAAAAATTATAGTTTTCCTGTGGAGAAAGCTTAGTGAAATATTCAAATGTTGTGCTATGGATTTGTTGAAGAGGAACTATTTCGTTTTCAGCTTTATGTCCATTAACTGTGAGACCGTTCTAACTCATTGAACCTATGTTCTTGTATGAATGTTTTCCGGTTTATTTATGAAGATTTCCACTATGAGTAATGTATGCTGCTTATGAAACAGTTGGCTATCTGATTGTTAAAATATCTTTTATCTTTCATGTGTTGTGGATAAGAATATCAGCTACCTGAAATTTCTGTTTATAATGCATGAATAATTCACATTACTCATAAATAAATCACATTCTGGCTCCTCGGGGATAGATAGATAGATAGGTAGTTAGTTTCATTTCATGGATGCATATGTGATTTAGATGTTTGTGGGCTTAAGACGAGAGGTAAGAACCTGCGCATCACATTGTGACTGTTCCTCGCATCCTAATCACCCTGCATGGTTAAGTAGGCATATGAATCTCATACATAAGTCAAAAAAATACAAAAAATATACACGGTGGACCAGGCCGCAACCGGTAAAACCTTGTTTTGTTGCTTTGACCTACGGTAGCCGGACCACAAGCCGGACGGATTCCCTATACTAAACAGTCAATGGGCTAGTTGGGAATGTTGAATGGGGAGAATCCCTTTCTGTTGTCGCCTGTGAATTTCCAGGCCTCAACAGTTCTGGCGCTAGAAGGAGGGCCGCCAGTGAATGGCTGGCCGTGGAAACTTAGTTTCCCCAAGATTACCTTACCAGCAGATATTTGAAGCTTTCAGCCTGACCCAGGTACTTACAGGTTTCGGTTATACCTTTGAAGTAAGAAATGCTGTTCTCACCCTACGTTGCTCTTTGCTCAGATTTTGTTCTTTTGCCTGTACCCATGGCTGGTGTGATTGTGAACTAGCCCAATCCATTACCTGCTTGGAGAGCTAGATCACCTTTGAGCCTTATGCCTCCATTGCATAACTTACCTCAAGGTTTTGAGAAGCTGCTGCCTAAGTTTGACCCTGAGGAAAAGACCGCTGTAGATGATCACTTGCAGAGTTTTTATTTAGCAGTAGAAGGGTTAATGGCTAGGGAGTATGAAGATGTTGTCTGTATATTATTCCCTCATACCCTGAAAGGGGCAGCTGCTTCATGGTACTTTTCCCTGCCCGCAAACTCGATCCCAGACTGGAACTCTTTCGAAAGGGTTTTCAGGAGTAAGTATACAGCCCAAAAAACGCATGCCTCATTAATGAAAGGTCTTGGTTTGTTAAGAAAAGAGAATAATGAAAAGGTACATAAGTTCACTCAAATATTTTCATTGTACCTAAAGAATTTTTCTGAAGCTGATAGACCCTCAGACAAGGTCTTAATTGAGTATTATACAGCTGCCTTAGGGCCTGAGTTGGCTATGTTCGCTAAAATGAAAGCCAAGCTTACATTGGTAGAGACTTATGAAGAGGCAGGAAGGGTAGAAGCTGAAATGGAAAGTGTAGAAGATTACCCTGACTTACCTAAAGAGAAGAATACTGGGAGAAGAGCTTTACCACTGTCTAAACCTAAAGAGGATCACCCACATGATTATCAGTGAATGCTGAAAATGATGCATAATTTATCCAATAGAATAATAGACCTGGAGAAAGGGAGGGAAGCTCAGAAAACTCATAAACCCCATTATCCAAAAAGAAAGGATAATAACCAATGGCAAGTCCCTCCCCCACATCTACCATCAGTAAACATAACAGAGGTTGGGGGTGATAATTTCTGCACTTTTCACCAACAACCTCATTCGGAAAAGAAGTGCCCGCAATGGTTGAATTCGATAACACTGGTTATGAATCAGCTACTAGATTCTAAAGTAACCAAGAACAATGCCAAGGAGGATAAGAAAAACCAGGCTATAGAGAAACAAGATAATGACACTATGCTTTCATGGAATGGTATCTCGCTGTTTGACACTGAAGAGAGCGCTCTCAAAACTGAATGCACACCTACAGTGACAAAGGATATAGATTTAACAATTTCGAAGATAAAAAAACTGCAAAATAATGTCAAGAGACAAGTAGAGATGAAGGTTGAGGACAAAACACCTAGAGCCAATACTCTCAACCAGGAGGCAGAGCCAATCACTGAGACTGTCAAACCTGTAGAAGAACTAATAGGTGTTAGTGAGGAAAACACCAATGAAATTGGAGAGCATGAAGAGGATCTGCCTTCTCAAAACCAACCAGGAGAAGAAGACATAGAACCAGGTTGGGAAGAGAAAGCTGATACCCCACCTTTTCTTTTGACCCTAGAAATGCTGAATCACAATGTGCATAATTGCTTGGTAGATTCTGGATCAGCGGTGAATGTTATGCCTCTGGAGATTTGCAAAAATATTAATGGAAAGCCGAAGTCCACATTTTGTGAAGTAACGCAATTAGACAGCTCAGATGTCAAAGTAGTGGGAGAAATGAAAAATGTCCTCATTCGCTTATTTACAAACAACAAGATTTGTCAATTTATTGACATTACTGTGGCTGACATACCTAGTGGATATGGGCTTATTCTGAACAGAGATTGGTCTACCAGGTTAAAAGGCTATTTTTCTTCGGATTGGTCTCATCTATTATTGCCTCTCAAGGGTACCCCGAATAATATTAAGATTTCAAGAGAGCCTTATATGAAGTATACCGTCACTAATCTAGGGGAAGGAAATGAATCTGCTGATTCTGTCTTGGGAAACTATCTGACTGAGTGTAAGCTGAGACATCATACCTCAAGCAAGGCTAGTTCTATGACTGACGTTCAGCCTGAGCTCCTTCAACTTCTTCAGGCTGTACGAAATTATTGTAGGATAGTATACATGTGTTCAGTTTCAAAAATAGCCCAGCTAGACCATGGTTAGATATCTCATGTCTATGATCCAGCCCGCCCTTTAGCTCTCTAGATTTAAATTTCTTCAGGAGGGGGCGGAATTTTTCTTTCTTTTGCTTTGTACATAAATAAATTGTTTTGTGTTCTTTAATGCTTTGATGCTTTTTCTTTTGATGATTTGATTTGATGCTGTTTTCCTTTATTGCTTTGCTAGCATTTCTTTTGGTTGAATAAAGAGGAAAAATTTTGGTTGCAATGGAAACATCAGGGTTCTTTATTAACTGAAATCTTGAGCGAAAGAATGTGCTTTAAAGTATAGAATGTCTTCTAGTAGCAGTGTTCCTAACTGGCAATGCATTCATTGAAGTCTTACTTAACCCAGTAAATAGCTCAGAAGTAAAAGAGGCTTGGAATACTATTTCGAGGCTCCATCCATTTCACATCTTAAATATCCAAGGGGGTGACAGCAAAAGACCCACGGAAAGAAAGCGGAGTGAGACAGTTTATCATATATAAATGATACCATGTCATATATTCAGAAAAGCAAAAAGCTATCAAGAGTCAAAACTCCTTAAAGAAAAACAATACATATCAAAGCAAAATATCGAAGCACGAAGTACTAAATGGCCACAAGATCCTCTCCGTCCGTGAACTGAAATATGAAGTACATTGTTCACACAAAAGGACACTATGGGATAGAGGATCCTGAATTAAAATTCAGTAAGAAAGGCCTGCAGGAGGACTCATATCAAAAGAACTAAAGTTCAAAAGGCACAAAAGTGCAGTTGGCATGGGAATGAGGAACAAAAGGATAATACTGTTTACTCTCTGTTACAATCCTGTGGTGTCCAAGCTGTAAACTACCTGAGGACAGGAAAAATAAACCTCACTTATTTGGCCTCAAAAGAGTTATTCAGACTTGCAATATTTCTGATGTTACCATTTCCCAAAGAATAGACTATTTCTCAATGGTTTAAATGCTTAAGTTGGCCAGCCCGAGGATAAAGACATCTAGAAGATTTCAACTTTTATTTAGATGGTCTTGCACTAGGAAGGAGTTAATTCAGAAATTTGGTGTTCACCTAGTAGTCACCAATTGTTGCAGCTGCAACAATTTCCCAAAATTCAAAAATTTTTAGGACCCTCCTTTGCTTGAATCAGTTGGATTTTCTTCTTGAAATTGGTCTAAGAACTTTCAGAAAGACTTTGCTTATGCTTGGATTGAGCTACCCATTGTTTTGATTCCTCCGCTGATGCCTTAAGTAATACACATTTTGATCAAGTTCTATCGCAGCCCTTAAGCGCATTTGAAAACATGCTGGAATCGGAAGATGATTTGTTTTGATTTTCCACCGTTGCGGGTGGATCTTAGCTTTGGTCTTCCGCAGTTGCGGATGGATTTTTGTTTTGCGGAAAGAAAAACCTTTCGACTTCCAACCCGTTGGTTTTTTCACGTTGTACGCTTTTTGGTTTGGCATCGGAAGCTTTGATGATCATTTCTTCCGCCATTTCGGATGGGTTTTCGATTTTGACTTTCAGTTTTCTCCCGATCCGAGTGATTTTTTCAAGTGCTTTTGAGTTGTGAGTCGGAACCTTTTATCATGTCAGTTTTCCCCGTTGCGGAAAGATTTAAACTTTCGTCTCCCGATCTAAAACCTTCCGATGTCCGATCTCTCAACTGCTACCCGATGTGTGTAACCAGAATGGAAGGCTTGGCGCTTTGATCGTCCGCTGTAGCGGAAGAACGTTCGCTTTCATCCTCCGATTCGAAAACCTTCCGATGTTCGATCTTATGATTTTTTATTTTTTATTTTTTATTTTATTTTTTTTATGCCATGCGTGCCGTCCGCCATTGCGGAAGGGAGATTACTTCCAACCTCCGATGCAAAAGCTCTCCGATGTCCCATATTTTCTCCTCGCACGTGTGAGCAAATATACATATACGGGGACGGTGTATTGTTTTTCTATTGTTATTTAACTGCCAAGCACTGTCGTCGTCGAGCAGTCGTTTTCTTGAGGTAGCGAAGGTCCCCGCTGTCGGTGTACCTACATCCAGGTGGCAGCTGTGGAAGCCTAACCATCATCGACCCGCCATACTCGCCGTATTGCCAAGTAGGCTCCTCGTCGTTTTTCCCGTTCCATTTGAACTGTTAGTGGTTTTCTACGGTGGTTTTAGTTCCCCGGCCATTTTCCTCGTCCCGCTAGGTTATACACCTATATAAGTGGAGATTTTATCTTATATGACCGTGGGAGGGAAGTTTAACCATCAGAGCAGCTTTGATTTTTCTTCCCGTTCATTTTGCTACCCTGCGTATAGGGATTGAGGGGTTTCGGCGCAGACGGCCATTACGCCATCTGCGCCAAACCGCCCTTCATAGTTATGATAGGTATGAGGTAGGTCTGCCATGGACCGCTTTAGGGGTTTTGGGGCTGTTTATCTCGTGGTGCGTTACCCGTATTTGAATCCCTAGCCATTTTCACCTACGCGGTTCTGCGCATCCTCGTCGAGTTTAGTGTCGAACCCGTGGCTTGCTGGAGGGGATATGTCTTTTCTATTGGTGCGTAGGCATGGTTCCGATTGAGAAAACCTCATAGTTACTACTGTTATTTCCCGCACCGCTTAAACCCTGGCCGTTTTGTACCTATGTACTTCAAGCTACCTCGTAGAGCTTAGCGGTCGAGCCTCAGCCTGTGGGAGGAATTATATCTATATTCTTATGTTGTTGACCAGAGGAGTGTGGGTATGGTTTTTCTAAGGCGCCGTTAAAAACCTGCGTAGCTGCTACTGTCTTTCCCTCGCAGCGAAAGGACCATGGCATGCATAGAAAGCAGAAATGTGTTGCATATTAATGTAGATGTTTTTCTGTCTTGAATATGATTGATAGAATTGTTTAGTATCCTACAGCAGTGGTAGATTGCACATTTTTACTATATATAACTTGTTTTCCACTGCCCATTGGGTTTAATAATTTTGTTAGTTAGGACATTTCAGTCGATACACACATATTTTAACAAATTGTTGTCACGATACACATAGAAGAAGTAAAACGCTGCACACTGTCATATAAGTGTCTGCACCTTGAATTTCTCAATGTTACAATGTTATATATGGAAGGAAGAATTCAAATCCACCATGTCCAATAGGCAGAAGAAGAAGGCCCCTGTGGTCGAAGAAGAGCCAGAAGTAGAGGTTGTCACGAAGATTGAATACATTTATGAAGACACTCAATGTGTTTCTGGTGTTGAACCCGAGTACAAATGGGGTGAAATATATAGATTGATTTCCCGCAGGGAGGTTCCCGACATGGGCCTCGAAGAAGAATCCATCTATGCTAACATAGAGAAATCTTCTCTCATGAAAGTTGCCACCAGACCAGAACTGTTCCCATGCTCTGAGGTAATTGGCTTGATTCTGCCCCCGGCAGATACAACCACAATGATCCTGGGGAACATTGAAAAGCAAGGCTATGCTACTTACAGCCCTGGATATGTGGCTCTATCCTATCACTTTCCAGAAGCTCAGGTGTTCTTATCTGATGATTGGTTAAACAGCATAAGAATGGACCTTATAGAGACCATGAAAAGAATGCTACTAACTGGTAAGTATTTTAGGACTAGAGTAATAGGCGAATATGATACTGCAAGTTTAAGGGTTCCATACAGATTCATAGCCTTGATGCTCAATAGAATATTTGGACGAGCTCATGGCAGGTTTTTCAAACTGGAATGGATACCCATCATATTTTATGTTGCAACCCAGGGGACAGTCTTCAACTGGGCCAGCCTTGTATCGAGCAGTCTTTCTTCTTGCTTGGCCGCAGCCTTGGGAGGAGAATCGCAGAAAAGGTCCGAATTCTATATGAGTTCAATATTGATAGACTGTATATTGTGCAACCAGCCTTTCCCTGTTCTCAGGTGCATCTGGGACAGGGAAAGAATGCCTATTTATGCTGCTTATAAACCATTGTGGGCACACCAGTACCACAGCCATTACAGAGAAGTCTGTGAGCACTTCATTATGCCACTCTACACGCTCATTTTTTGAAAAGAGTGTGATTGTATGTCGGAGGGAGCCATGCAAGTAATAGAGGATTATGCAGACTACTTCTTGACAGAAAATGGCATGTATTTCAGAATGTTTGGTGGTACGAGAGCACCTTCTCAGCTGCCCAAATACACGACTGATTATGTTATCCACACGGAGGCAGTCAGACAAGTGTTCCTAGATGGAATAGGCAGTTTTCTGTTCGAGCATAAGAAGACTACTTATCCTCCCTTGCCTTTCAAACTAGGAAGCTACAGGTTCACTAAGGTGAAACAAGCTAATGAATTCATACAAGAACTGGAAAAGTTCCATTTTGGCGAGATGCCTTTCCGGAGAAATGATACTCACGGGAAAGTAGCTGAGCACTGTAAAGAGCATAAGGTGCATTTTGAATATACCCACCATTTTGATAGGGAAGAATCTGTTTTCCGGAATGCCCCGAACATGACAGCACTGATGAGAAGATTCAAGAAGAAGATAACCACCAAAGGTGGGAAAGGGTATGAACAGGCTAAGGCTGAGGAAGAATCCAAAAGGAGAAATGAAGAAGCCCAGAGGTTAGCGAAAGAAGCTACAGAAAGGCTGAATACAGAAGAAGAAAGAAGAGCTGCTCAGGAAGCAGCTGAGAAAGCAAAGGAAGCAGCCAAAGAAGCAGAAGAAGCAAAGAGAAAGCTCAATGAGGAGCTCCAAAAGCAAGAAGCTGAAAGAATAAAGTTGACACAGTAGTCAGCTTCTAAAACAGTAGCAGGGAAGACCCAGGAGATGGAAAATCCCAAGGTTCAGACCTCTCAAGTACCTGCAGCCAGCACACCCATGGTCCCCACACTCAAGCTAGTCCCTTTTGTGCAGGAAAAGGGAAAGGAAATCCCTGATTTCAACACTGTATATTATGATAGGGAAACAAAGAGAATAATAAAGAGGACAGAGAGGAAATTTGAGGTGGAAGGTCTACCTGGTAAAATGATAACGGATACGGCTATTATGTTACGAACAGAGCAAGATCTGAGATTTACCCTAAGAGCCGGGTCTGCATTCATCCAAGCTTCAGAGGATAATGTAAGCAAAATCATGATTGACTTGGAGAAATCAAAGAAATCTTCTGGTCAATTGAAAGATACATTGAGGCACGAGAGGGAAGAGAGCAACAGGCTCAAGAGGAAATATGAATACATGCAAAGGGAAATGAAATCCTCAAAAGCTGAGATACATGCCCTCCAAGTAGAGATGCAAGTCAGGGAAACAGCACAGACGGCCCTAGAGAAAGTGCAAAAGGAATGCCAAGATCTAAAGAATGAGAAGGAACAACTACTGGCAAAGGTGGAAGAGCTAGAAGAGCAATAGAAGATCCTCTTGCAGGCCAATGATCTGTACACCATAGAACTGAGAAAGGAACATTAGGAGCAGATTTCTTCTTTGACCACTGCTTTGGAAGTGGCAAGAGAACAGCAGGTTAACCTCCAGCCTTTCAAGGAGCATATATTGACCCAAAAAAACCAAGACGCTGTAGCTGCAGACTGCTGTTGAAGAAGAAAGATGTAGAGTGCTGCAGATCGATGGTCGATTGGAGGAGATCCTGGAAACTGCATCCTACTTTGTGGATAGATCCCAGGACGTCCTAGAGGTCTTAACTGCAAGGATGGCGAGGTTGGAGAAAAATGAAGAAGCCCTAGCAGAGCTACCATCAAAAGACCAACAGACTCTCAAACAAGACTATAACCTAGTGGAGTTTTCTATCAACACCACTAAAGAATCCAAGAAGATAGTAAAAAAGAAAAAGGGATTATGCACCGAGTTTTTCAAAAGACTTCTCATTACCTACAACCGGTGCCAGATAGAAGTTGAAGAGAGGCTTGAAGCTTTCCCAGATCACAACACCTTTGTGGAGCTATTGCAGAAGAGATTCCAGGAGGAAGAAGCTAAGGTACAGGATATCAAAGCCCTGGATGATCAGGTCTTGAGAAGCAAAGTATATCATCCAGCTGTCAGTGTACAACTTCTGGAAGATCGGCTTCGATTGAGTACATCCAGGGTCGAGGCTATCAAGAACCAAGCTGAGAAGTTTGAGATAAATATTCAGTTTTTGGAGCCTTGTGCCTTTGAAGGCATCGCTACTGAAGCTACAGCATGGAAGAAGTTTCTAGACAGCCAAGTGGGGCCCTCCTCGTGAGGGATTGGTCACCTTTGTATTTTGTAACATTTTTTTTTGTTTTTGTAAAAACATTTTAAAAAGCCAAGCGTTGGGAAGCCCAAAGGTTACTTTGGGCAGCCCAACCATCTCATCTTTTTTGTATAAATGTAATAGACTAAGAGGGAAGAAAGGACTTTTTCCCCAGCGAGACTGGTGAAGACATATTGTAAGAAGAACTATTTCCTTTTGCAATAAAAAATTACAGTTTTCCTGTGGAGAAAGCTTAGTGGAATATTCAAATGTTGTGCTATGGATTTGTTGAAGAGGAACTATTTCATTTTCAGCTTTATGTCCATTAACTGTGAGACCGTTCTAACTCATTGAACCTATGTTCTTGTATGAATGTTTTCCAGTTTATTTATGAAGATTTCCACTATGAGTAATGTATGCTGCTTATGAAACAATTGGCTATCTGATTGTTAAAATATCTTTTATCTTTCATGTGTTGTGGATAAGAATATCAGCTACCTGAAATTTCTGTTTATAATGCATGAATAATTCACATTACTCAAATAAATCACATTCTGGCTCCCCGGGGATAGATAGATAGATAGGTAGCTAGTTTCATTTCATGGCTGCATATGTGATTTAGATGTTTGTGGGCTTAAGACGAGAGGTAAGAACCTGCGCATCACATTGTGACTGTTCCTCGCATCCTAATCACCCTGCATGGTTAAGTAGGCATATGCATCTCATACATAAGTCAAAAAAATACAAAAAATATACACGGTGGACCGGGCCGCAACCGGTAAAGCCTTGTTTTGTTGCTTTGACCTACGGTAGCCGGACCGCAAGCCGGATGGATTCCCTATACCAAATAGTCAACGGGCTAGTTGGGAACTTTGATTGGGGAGAATCCCTTTCTGTTGTCGCCTACGAATTTCCAGGCCTCAACACCTGGCTTGAAGGATTAGAGATTCTTGGACCATTAAAAAATTTTAGTAGAATTTGACTATCTTCTAGTCAATGAGTGGTTTTAAGTTGACCACAAACTATGGAACTTGGAAACTACTCTCACTTTGAGTTTCTGTAGATCATTCTGAAAGGTTAGTATAATCTGATTCAATATTATAATAAATGGATAGTCATGGCTCTAGCTTTGGATTTGACTATAGCTCTAAGTATTGAAATATCAAGTCTCTAGATATGATGCATGCTCATTTGTTCTTGCTCGCTTGTTCTCGCTCACTTGTTTCTGACTATTCAACATTCCCCCTTGTAAGGAATAAAGTGAGAAGAAGAAGAATATCTCTGTTCCTTTTCTTTTGAATCTAAGTTTCCCTCTGTAGGCTTATCTTATTAGTCAAACTGTAATTTTTTGGAGTGATTTTTGGTTTAATGTGCATTGTATTTTGGTTTAATTGATAGGATTAGCTTGGCTCTATATTCATAATAATATCTCTTAAGAAAATTTATTTGTTAAGGTGACCCTGCAGGTCTTAAAAACTAGCTCAAATCTAATTTTTAAACATCAAATATGAAAGGTCCAATGTTTTAAACATTTCGACAGTGAAAGTTGGGACTCTTCTTTGTATGTGCACTGCCGAAATGCCTTGAAATGACAGGGTTGAATTTTATCGATCTACAAATGATGATTGCATACTATGATGTTTTAAACATGATATATTTAAAAAAAAAGTGAAATAAACCATTTTTACTTCCCATATTATTTGATTTGTTTTTTCTCCAACTTATAAAAGTATGGATTTTGTCATGTCTGAAATATGATTGGCCTTGGGATCTTGAGTTGTTACTTGAATTTCCATGGAAGTTGGTATGGTTTATTTTCCTAATTAAAGACATTTTTTCAACCGTGTTTGCTTCATATTCCCTTGTTCCATTATGTCAATTAATAGTTTGCAGATATGAAAAAGGTAAGCAAGAAGCTACATGGATTTGAACCTGAAAGTCTTGATTGGGAAAAAAAAATCTAGAGTGTGATAGAAGCTTGCAAGAATGTGGCTGGTACCCATTATGTGAAAGGATTCAGGTATATAATGTTGAGGTCACATAAAAATTTTCTATAAAGTTCAATGGCTCAACGGTTGATTTGGGAGGTTTCAAATTACTGATAAGTTCATCACCGCAAAGTTTGGTGTACCTACTGAAGGAGATAAGTGGTTTAAAAGCAACCTATAGAGATTGATTACAATTAATTTCTTATCCCTCATGAGTTTCCATATTATCTATTGAAGAGTTTAACTAAGATGGCCACTATAGTTCAGAATCACTCGAAGCATACTAGTCATAGTTTATTTCATCATGGTATTTTGAAATTGCACATTCTTGAGGAATTGAAGAAACATGGTACAACTTGGTCTCATTTTATATTATGGTTGAGTTTTAAACTTGAACAATCAAGCGTTCCATATAAAAAGGGTAATATTGATGATCAAAAGGGGAAGAAGTATGAAATTTTGAAAAGAATAGTTGGGAATCCTTTAATTAAATAAGGTTCAAATAGAATAGAATGTACCAGAAAAGGTTACGGGTGGAAGAAAAGCCTAATTTTAAGTATGAGCCTATAATAGTAGAGGTAAGCTTGTAGAAGCCAACTGAGAATAATAAGGAAGAAACAAATCCTTAGGCAAATCCAGTAGCAGAAAAAATCTTGAGAGCTACCCAGAATCAAGGAATTTCACTTTCTGAAGGTAATGTTTAGGTCATGAAGTAGGGGAGTGAAGTTATTAATGCTACTAAGATAATTGAAGATATTGTGAATGAGCATAATCCATAAAGGATGAAGTTAGGTATGTTTGAAATGATTAAACATGATACTATGTTTGAAACTACTAGAATAAGACCTAAAACTTGACCTATGAATAAATTAAGACTCAATGCTAAAGTTGCAATGGATCCTAAGTTTAAGAAAGGTGTTACATTAAGTATTGAATATTCTTCTGATGACGAAGACAACCAATAAAATAAAGTAGAGAAGATATTATTTAGATATTTAAGGGAAATCGAAGAGGGCTTGCAAGCATTTCCAGACCTTCTTGGAGATACATGCATAATTAAAGAAGAGACATAATTGGAAGGTATGAAGGATGAAATATA
Organism: Pseudotsuga menziesii; assembly: GCA_001517045.1. Classification (NCBI taxonomy): domain Eukaryota; kingdom Viridiplantae; phylum Streptophyta; class Pinopsida; order Pinales; family Pinaceae; genus Pseudotsuga; species Pseudotsuga menziesii. Next base: position 762,045 of record LPNX010230368.1, read on the forward strand.
TTTTTATCCTATGGATTTAAAAGGTGAAGATAAGATAGAGAAGGATCAATAAAACAATGATATTTCAAGAGACTATCAAATTCAAGTCAATTCATCAATCAGTAGATATTCCCATGGAGTAAGTTGATACTGAAAATATAATGGATGTTGTTCATGATTTTACATAGTATCATGATGTTGTTCTTCATAATGGATGTTGGAAACCTTCCAAAGAATCTTCAATAGTATAAATAACAAGATAGGAATTTAAATGAATCTAATGATATAATAATGAAATCAAACCAAATGTTGAGAAAGGATTTACAATAATTGAATGCAAACTATGAGGAGTTAAGTCAATTGGCACAGGAAGCAATCAAAACAAGAAAAGCAGTGCAACAAAGGAATGAAGAGCTTTATAAACAAAATGAAGAAATCCTAAAAAAAATTAAATATTTAGAGAAAGAGTGTCTTCATTTGCATAAAAGTCTCATTTTTTGGATGGATTGGTAGTTTTAGTAGAGGTTGCTGAATGTGTTTGATTACCTGGCATCCAATTTTTGAGAAGCTCCAAATTTTGGTCCATGTGTAATGGAAGGATCAGGAATAATGTTCATCATATATTCAAGGCATTTTGGTAATGAATCTACATCAAGGGCTCGATACTACTGCAAAGGATCATGAATGTCATAGTTTGTTATTGATGGAGTCAACAAGTGTATTCTTGGATGCATTGCAATGTGTTGATGTAATTATAACTTAGGAATGTATTCACTTGTATTTATTATGTATTGTACCCCGATGTTTATTCCGGTTAGTGTTTGTAATGTAATTGAGTCATGTCATGCCCCGATGTTCTGATCGGGAGTTTCTATAATGTAAAAAAGTCATGTCAAGTCATTGTGGGTAACCCTCCTATTGGTCAAGGGTTAAAGTCCCCGTAGTTGTGGGGCCCTAGGGTTAATAGGCTATCCTAGAGAAGTTGACCCTAGGTGAGGCATTGTAAGTTAGGGAAATAGTCCCCACAGTTGTGTTAAGGATAACCCTCCTTGTTGGTCAGAGGAGGAAAAGTCCCCATAAGTTGTGGGGCACTAGGGCTATTAGACTCTCCTAGAGATGTCGGCTCTAGTAAGTAATTGTTAAGTGAGGACGACATGATGGAGTGGATTTTAAGTGAATGAAAGAATATAAATAGAGAGTGAGCCTCTCTATTTATCACACACACACTCACTCATTGGGGCGCATGGGTGAGAGGAGAAGACACTGGGATCAGAGAGAGACTACTGCTGTCGAGAGATCATCTTTATGTTTTTGGGTTTTACTTTTGGTGCTGATTCTATCTATGAGGAATTTGTGGGGTTTTCTCCTTTATGGTTTCCCTGAGGAAAATTCTTTGTGTCTCTTGTCTCTTGTGTTTTATTTCTGTGCATGTTATTCTATCAGTTAAAGATCCTAAGATCATAATGCTAGCTTGAATGATAAAAATCTAACATGGTATCAGAGCTAACCCGAGAAGAAGACATTATGTAGCTATAGAAACTAGGGATTCTTACTTTTTGGGTCTCTCTCCATGATCCATCAACAAACGTATTCTAGGATGACTCTCCATTGAAGGGCGCATCTTTTTGTCGAAGCGGAATTCGATTCCGAGCATTTTCAGTTTTGGTGCGGAAAATTAGGGCTTCTTATAGGAGAGGAATTTTTTAGTGAGCATGGCATAGGATTTATATCCTCATCAAAATAGAATTTTAGAGACCTGGGTCAATATTTTTGGTAGGGTGAAACTCCAGGAAAGTCAAACCCTAGTTTGACCCCAAGCTGGAAAAACCCTAAACTACTAAAACTGATAAGTTTTGGTACATTCACCATATCTCTGGATTGGCGAAGTATCAGGAGCTAAAAATTTCAGAGGTCTAAGATAAAATCCTGATGTACACTGTATCGAAAATTCAGCCTCCATATCACTATATTATAGAATATTTGATCCCTTCAACTTAGGGTTCCACCCTCTTCTAGAATTCATCCCTAAATAGGACACCTAGGGACAAGTGCTATATCATGGGATAAAAAGGTCCAAATTAAATTTCTGAAGATGTTCCAAAAATGGAACGGAATTTATTTTTTGTGTTCCAAGTTTTAGAATTAGAAGATTAACCAGTGACATGTGGCAGTCCATACAACTTCGCTGTGCTGAACAGTCTTGTAACATGTCACCTTGGTAAAACGATCATAAGTCCCAATTGGTGAAACCAATTCTGATGAAACTGTGGTGTTGGAATAGGGACATGTGAGGATACCTTAGTGCAAAGTTTCAGACATAGAGGAATAGTAATGTCAGAGATACCGCAGAAAAAGTAACACAAATTTATGTAGAAGAAATTGGAAAACTAGGGCTTCCTGTTCCGGGAGCTTCCCTCCACTATTTTCAGAAAAAGAGTACATTGGAAAGCTCAACTTGAAGAGATATATCTTTCTATCCAATCAGATCTGAAAGATTCCAAGTTTTGAAAATTACGGTTTCTCTGACAAACCCTAGATCAGCCAGCTCCGGAACTAGGATGGACACCTCAAATCGGTAAGATCTAATCTTGTGCTATTTGCATTTGAGGTTCTCATTTCAAAGTGATCTATCACATCAGATTGATGATAAGCTTGGTGAAGTTGACAACTTCCAAGCATGGAAGTATATGATCTCTCTGAAGAAAATGAATTGGACACCTACATGAGTAGAGAGGTTCTAGTTCTAGAGGGAGATGAGGTTAAAATCCTTACACCATAAGAACTTGGTCAAGGCCAAGAAAATGATTGTTGATTCAATCACGGATCACATTGTACCACAAGTGTCTTCCCTAAAGACACCAAAGATGTTTGATTCCTTGAACAAAATATTTGAAGGGAAGAACATAAATCAGAATATGACTTTGAGAAAACAGTTGAAGAATGTGAAGATCCAGAATGCAGAGACCATACAGTCATACTTTACGGGGGTCTCTCAAATCAGAGAACAACTTGAAGCGGTAAAAGAAGAAGTGGAGAATGTAGAAGTGGTGATAGCCAGCTTGAATGGCTTCCCAAGATCATGGGATTGATTCTTTCGAAGAATGTGTGCTAGAAGGAAGTGATTACTTTCAGCAGACTCTGGGAAGAGCACACACAAGAAGAATCTCAACTAATAATAAGAGAAAAGAAGATGGGAGAAACTGAAGATCAAGCTCTCACCATCTAAAGAAGATCCCTCAAGCGATGAGGAATATGAAGAAATCAACTCTTGAAGAACCTCTTATCCACCTTAGAATTTTGATAAGAAACGATGCTATTATGAATGAAGAAGACGATGAAGTTGAAGGCTCAAGAAGGAGTCTACCCACGAAACAAATAAAGATAAGTATTCAATTGTCATTTCATGATATTATTTTGCATTTGTTTATATTTAGTTAATGTATTATGCATGATATAATGTTTGCATTAATGACAATATACTGCTACTATGCATGTGATGGGTAAGTAGCTCATGGTGCTATACAACTCTCCATTGCTACTTATCTAGAATGAAACCTCTTTGCTAACATATTGGATTAGTGCACAATCTCAATGTTGTCCTGGTAGAGATGGAAGGCATCTAGAAAGTTTCCGTGAGATATGGATGAATGTTGTATTGGCTAAAAGTAGTTGCATGATCATATATTTATGCATAAGAATTTTCCAGTATGAATATTCCTTATCAAATGTTTCTAACCATACAAATGCATTTGACTTGTAGGAAAGACTGCATACATAATCGCCTACAAAAAAAGAAGAATGAGACTTGTTCCGAAGAACAAGTGACGACAGTTCAAGATGAAGAATAATATGATGAATGCAATGACATCATTGATGCAGAACCTTCAAGCTATGAAGAAGTAGCCAAGAAGAAAGGGAAGACCAGTTCAAGAAGAATGATGTCTAGGATGCAGTATCGATACTTGAAGGGAAGTTCATAGTTCCATCATGCAGTAGATGGAAACATTGTGGGATACAAGGCAAGATTCGTAGCACGAGGCTTCTCACAAAAAGAAGGCATAAACTATGAAGAGACATTTACAGCCACTGGAAGTGAAGTCACATGACAAGCATAATCATGTGTGCAAATGAAAGAAGGCCTTGTATGAGCTCAGAAGACACCCATGGGATAACACATACATGAGGAGCTTGATGAATATCTGAACCTTTTCTACAAGGTTGATAGAAGATGAAAAGATCACAGACGGGTGTGAGAAGAACTTTTGAAAAAGTTCAAGATAGAGGATATTGGTATCCAGTGATCCTAGATGGATACATAGAATATTAGTAGTAGAGGAAGCTACTTGTCACTCCAGTAAAAAATGTTTCAGTGCATAGAGTACGGAAGACAGAGAGAGTATCATGCTTCAGAGGGAGTGACTGCAGAAGATCCTAAGGTTCGACGTGGTACGACAGGATGGACAGATTACTGATGACTCTAGGATTTACTGAGAGTAAAGTGGATTCCAACCTTTGCTTCAAGATTGAAGACAGAAGACCAATGATACTCCTATTATGTGTCGATGCACTATAGATCCTGAAGAGGTTGAAGATGATGAACTGCAAGGCCATGACCACACCTATGGCATCGAACATGAAGCTATTGAGTGATGCTTCATCAGAGACAGTTGATGCTATGATGTATCGTCTGATGATTGGGTCTTTTAAAAATACAAGACTAGATATTTGCTTTTCTATGAACACATTGAGACATGTTCACCTGATGGTTGCAAAGCATGCAAGGTTATAGTTGATTATGGGCTCAAGTATGAGGCAAATCAAAAGATTAACTTGGAAGGTTATGTTGATTTAGATTGGGAAAGCAGTTCCATCGATAGGAAGAGCACTTTAAGGTGTTTCTTCAGTATGGGATTAGGTGTGATCTCTTGGTTTAGCAGGAAGCAATCCTGTGTGGCACTGAGTACAGCTGAAGCAGAGTACGTCGCAGCTTTCTCAACTAGTTGTGAGGCAGTATGGCTGAGGAAGCTATTGTCTGATTTATTTGATCTCCATATGGATGCTACTTGTATACATTGCAACAACCAGAGTTGTGAGAAGTTGTCGGTGAACTCGATGTTCCATGACAAGTTGAAGCATATCGAGATCAAGTATCATTGTATCAGGGATATGGTGCATAGAGGAGTAGTGAAGCTCTAGTGTGTTGCGACATATGAATAGATAGATGATGTGTTGACAAAGCCATTAGCTAGGGTGAAGTTTGAGTGCTTCAGGGAGAATCTTGGTGTTCTCCAGATCGAGGTTCCCTCCAAGGGGAAATGATGAGACCTAGAGCCATTCTAACATGGTGAGAGGATTGGTTCCTTCCATGGTTAGATGTAAGGGCTGAGCCATTCTGTCATGGTGAGAGGATTGGTTTCTTCCATGTCATATCTGAGTGCTGAGCCATTTTGATGTGACTGTAGGATTGGTTCCTACATGATCAGAAGTAAGCGCTTAATTCCATTCTTGGAATGGAGGCACCTGGTCAGTTACCAGGTAGCTCAGTCTGGGACTGGGGGCCATTATGATATGACTGTAGGATTGGTTCCTACATGATCAAATGTGAGTGCAAGCCCTTCTGACATTGGTTTTCAGATGTAAGTGCAGAGCCCTTTCGGCGTGAAGGATTGGTTCCTTACATGGTCAAATATAAGTGCTAAGCCCTTCTGACATTGGTTATCAGATGTAAGTGCAGAGCCTTTCGGCATGGAGGATTGATTCCTCACATGGAAAAGTGTAAGTGCTGAGCCTTTCCGACATTGGTTGACATATGTGAGTGCTGGGCCTTTCTGATAGGGTTGTGGGAGGTTTTCCCACATGGTCAGATGTGAGTGTTGGGCGTGCCTTTCTCATATGATTATAGGATTGGTTCCTACATGATCAGATATAAGTGTTGGGAGGGCCATTCTGACTTAGGGTCATATATAAGTGCTGAAGAAGACCTACATGGAGGCTAGGCCTACAACTAGCATGAAAAAGGGCTGGCTCTATATAACTTCCTATGACAAGAAGAATCATGAGATAGCACCCGTGATGATGGTCCAGATCCAGTGATGATGATCCAGATCGAGTGATGATCCAGATCCAGTGATGATGATCCAAATCGAGTGATGATGATCCAGATCGAGTGATGATCTAGATCCAGTGATGATGATCCAGATCCAATGATGATGATCCAAATCGAGTGATGATCTAGATCCAGTGATGATGATCTAGATTGAGTGATGATCCAGATCCAGATGAAGATGACTTGAAGATGAAGATGACGAGAACTCAATGATGATCCAGATGATACAGAGAAGAAGACTTGTGCTAATAAATTGTGTCAAGAGAATACCTTCCTATTTAAGAGGGAGTGTTGATGCAATTATAACTTTAGAATGTATTCACTTGTATTTATTATGTATTGTACCCTGATGTTTATTCCGGGAAGTGTTTGTAATGTAATTGAGTCATGTCATGCCCCAATGTTTCGATTGGGAGTTTCTATAATGTAAACAAGTCATGTCAAGTCATTGTGGGTAACCCTCCTATTGGTCAAGGGTTAAAGTCCTCGCAGTTGTGGGGCCCTAGGGTTATTAGACTATCCTAGAGAAGTCGACCCTAGGTGAGTCATTGTAAGTTGGGGAAATAGTCCCCACAGTTGTGTTAAGGATAACCCTCCTTGTTGGTCGGAGGAGCCAAAGTCCCCACAATTTGTGGGGCATTAGGGTTATTAGACTCTTCTAGAGATGTCGGCTCTAGTAACTAATTTCTAAGTGAGGCTGACATGATGGAGTGAATTTTAAGAGAATAAAAGAATATAAATAGAGAGTGAGCCTCTCTATTTATCACATACACACTCACTCATTGGGGCGCATGAGTGAGAGGAGAAGACACTAGAATTAGAGAGAGAGACTACTGCTGTTGGGAGATCATCTTTATGTTTTCAGGTTTTACTTTTGGTGCTGATTCTATCTTTGAGGAAGTTGCGGGGTTTTCTCCTTTATGGTTTTCCCGAGGAAAATTCTTTGTGTCTCTTGTCTCTTGTGTTTTATTTCTGTGCATGTTATTCTATCAGTTAAATATCCTAAGATCATAATGCTAGCTTGAATGATAAAAATATAACACAATGTTACCCTAGACAATTACCTATAGGATCGATTCCAGATAATTTTAAAGCATGGATTGACTATAATATTATAGTCTTAATTGCTTGATTTAATTTTGGAATTATATATACTTTAATATTTGATCCACAATTCTTGGGACCTATAACTATTCTAGGGATTAGGATGGGCTATATAATGTAAAAATTGATATGCTAGAGGGGGTTAGTTTGTATGTGGGCGAGGGTCATTGTATACTGAAATTATGAAGACATATGCTCTATAAATTTTATTTTGGAGGCATGTAATCTGAACATGATATTTTTATCTGTTCTGAGCCAAGTTTAGTTATCTTTTAATATGAATACTTTTCAATTTTGTTTAAACTAATCATGGTTATGGAATCCTTTATAATGATGTGTTTGTTATGAATGACCATACTCTGATTTAGTATTGATGATTTGTGTTTGGATTGTTTTTTTGAATATGGTCCTTTAAAGTGAATGCGTGAATGACCTATTAGTTCCACATATTATCAGTAAACTTTGAACCTAATTCATCATTTCTATGACTCTTACTTTAGTTTGGTAATCCAATGTTGTTTTTAGAATAATAGTTATTAGTTGTCTAATGGTTTGTTTTTTTGCAAAAAGTATCTTGACCCATTGCATAACCTATCTTAAAATCCAAATCCCAAAAATTGAGGAGACTGAACTTTGTATTCTTATAGTCTAGTATAGACTTTAGGACTAACCTCTTCTGGCATCGTTGACAAGGATGGAAGTGAATTATTTTTCCATAGGTATCTACAATATTTTAGTCTGATTTTGATGGTGAACAATATTTGTGCATTTGAATAGATTATATCATTCACCTATAGTTCAGTAGAGTAGCTTAAAAAGGGGTTGGAACTATGGGTTAGGGGTAATCCTCATTCACTAAATATACCACCATAGTCAGATATGGAGAAACTAATCAAAGAAGAGAGGGATCGTCAGAAAGTAGGTTCCATGTAGTTCTATAAAAATTTAGACTCTTGTAGTTTAGAATACAAAAAAGAAAGAGATTTTCCTAGGAACTCCTTTGACTGACTTTCCATACTTAGTAGAAGGGACTAAGGTTAAAATTGAATCCTCTAAGGTCTCAACAATTCTTGATTCAGAAACAATTGAGGCAAGTTAAAACCTTGATAGAATTTGCATCTTCTAAACTTGCTAGTTTCTAGAATTCTTTCCAATTTATCATATCACTAGAAGCAACTTATTTCCTTGAAACCATCTATTTTCCCTATCTTGAAGAAGAGGAGGATGTTACCTTTTTAGGTATACCACTAAATTTCTTACCCAATATTTCTGAGAAAATCAAACAAGAATTACTAACTTATCCTTTTTCTACTCCTAAGACAAGTCCTTGTGAGCAAGGTACATTTGAGTTTAGAATATTTATTAATCCTTTTTTTGTTGAATGGTTCTTGGAATATTTGGTTAAGCCTCCCAAGATAAAAACCCCCCCTCCTCAAGTATTTATCCCTATGTTCCAATCCATATATCTTCTTGAAAGTTAAAACATCAATATCCCCTAAAAATCAATCTCATATAGTATAAAAAATCGCAAGAGAAATAGGTGGAGGAGCTCCTCCCAATAGGATGGATTCCATATATGCTCCTTTATTTTTACCGCAACCTTTGAGTGTTTTTCCTAGTGGTGATTACCTAAAGTATCTTCCTAGGTTCAATGGATTGAGTGAGGCTAAAACTGAAGAACATATAAATACTTACTATAGTTATGATGATAATTAAAATATTGAAATGGGTATGTCTAGATGCGAGTGTTTGTCCAAATTTTGGATAGTGAGGTTAGGAAGTGGTTCAGAGAGTTACCCCCTAATTCCATTAATGAAATTGATGCTCTAGAGAAAACCTTTACGAAACAATGGGGGGATACAAAAGATTATCTTTAATACATCACTGAATTTGGGGAATTTAATGATGGAATTCTTATTTATACTAAGAAGGGGGATGAATCTATATAAAGTGCATATTACACAATTTCTCACTTAAATAATTATGCTTCAAAAATTTTCTATAAAAAACAGTAAAGGACACAATTGTGCAAAGAATATGTAAAGTAACTTTATATATATCCATATATATAAATTAATTACATGGATAACAAACACCAATCTCCAAATGTGAGCACCAACTCACTTCAGACACCAATCTGATTGGGACACCAACTTGCTGACTAAAGGCACCAACCTATAAGGACTTCAATCTTTTGTGCAAGAACCAACCTGCTGACTCCAAGAATCAACCTGAGTGTATCTCATTCCTTTTGCACAAGCTCCAAATTGAAGTGTTCATGAACCAACTTGAATGGAGACCACAACCTCCTCTTTTTTCTCTTTAACACCAACTAAAAGGTAGTTGCAACTCCTTGTTCTCTATTATGCAAAAACAACTGGAAGGAAGCTACAAATTCCTATCCTTTCCCCTTCCCGCCACCCCAAAATGAATATACTTGTAACAAAATTGTGGCTCTAGTGATATGTAAATTGTGTCTTCTTTGATCTATGATCCACATCTTTTTTTATCTGTCTTCTGCACTTTGCAATATCAACACTTGTTACTTCTTCAACCTATGAAATATGCACCTTTTGCAATATTAACACTTTGCCACTTCTATGATCTATGATATTCCTCTTCAATAATTTGACACTTATGTGATCTGTGTCATTTACTGTATATTCTCATCACACATCCTGGTGCAGTGCATCCCTTTAATTTGCGTACTATCCATTATTCTTTATTTATTTATTTTTGTGCAATTGATTCTCTGTTGTATAAAATTCTTCTAGATCAACGAGCCATTGATACCATAGATCAACGAGACATTGATACCATAGAATTAGAATCTTCCAAAATCAAGATATTATGTTTTCTTCATCTTCGAAGTTACATTAACATTTCCATCTTTATTTATTTATTTATACAACTTGCTCAAGAGATGTAACCACAAGTTGAGATTTATTTGAGTCAGGGACACGTCTACATCCTTGCTTCTTGGTCAAGCTAACTACCTTATTCTAACTTTGATCAATATACATATTTTGGTGATTCAACATTGTGGGGTTTTGCGCGCTTAATTCCATTGACTTGGTGATATCTGGGAAAACGAGTCCATTGTCTTGGTGGGATTTTTACACTTCCAAAATTTCTTCACTTATTATCTATATACTTATTTAAACTATATTTGTGTATATAGAGAACCAATACCTGATGGATATAGCATACTACTGATACTTTCATACAATTTTATATATTTCTTCAAACTGGCTTTTAACTCAACATCATCAATTGTAACTTCTAAGTTTAACAATATTCAATACTTTAAGATTATTGGCATTCATCAACATGTTTCTTGTTTGACATCAACATCCATATTGTTTGTTTGACATAAATGAAAATACCAAGGTTCAATAATATCCCCCTTTTTCATTGATTTCAACACAAACTAGAACTCAACTCTCCCTGAATATGAGTTCTTCTTCAGTACGCAACATGCTGCCCTTGTGTTCATGTCATTTAATTCTTTGTTTTTCATTTGCACATATCTCTCCTTCAAAACATTGATCATTTATCCCCCTTTGAAATCAGTGGAAAATGGATCCTCTTCCCGAGTATTCGAATCCCCATGGATTCATGCTTCTCAATTCATCTTCTTGTTACTTCTACCACGCCAGATATTTTTCCTTGTCCCAGATGATTATTTTTTGTGTCACTTACTGAATTCAAACCAATTATTTTGTCACTTAATGAATACCTATTCATTAATGTGGTTTCTCGCATCTTCTCACATCCTTCAAAAGAAAATATTCATTGATGCATGTCATTAAATTCTCTAGCGGTTGCACATATCTCCATCCATCACCTTGTTTTGTTAACTTGATGTGATTGATAATTTATGCGACACTATGTGATGTATTATTAATGTACTCCAACTTTTAAGAGGATAGTAATCCAATCATACGGAGCAATTAGTTCAATCACTTACTTTTGTCCTTTTATTTCCTCCATGAATGTACAAATTTAAGATGTTTGTATGTCTACAACTTTTACCAAATTAAGCAACAAAATTTTGAATTGTGTCACATTCATACAATTGTTAGTCTAGGTGACAAATTATCCTATATGTTCTGTCATCCTTCAATCTAACTGTTAAAATAAAAGATGTATGAACAACAACAGGGTGGATCTTATGTAGGATATCTCTTAACAATATTCCAGACACAAAGGAAAAAATTTGTGAAGCTTAAGCAGGACCATGTGAATTGGGCATCGAATTTCAAGTAAGCTGATGTCAAAGAGTGGTATGCATAGGTTCAAGTGAATCAGAGACATGCTGAAGAAATTTCTCTTTTGAAAATTTGAGTTCATAAACTATAAGCACAGTGACAATCCCCTATGGAATTCCACATGCTTCAAACCTTTTGGATTAGATGCAGTTTCCTCATACGGAATTGTGTATTTCATTGTTGGGTGCTATTGACATTGAATTGCATATTTCATTGTCGTATTATGATCAATTGCTACTGAAGGTTTCAATTTTGTAAATTGATATGCTCGTTATGATAATAATGAAAAAAATACATGTTGTGTCTTATTTTGTACTATGTGATATCAACTTGTATGTTGCTTATGGATTTCAAAACTTCGGATTTCCAATTTTGTAGACCAGATAAGAATGCTCTTTTTGACTTCTTGCTTATAACTTCTGCACAAAGGTTTTATCAAGAATTCTAATTATGAAAATGATGTTTGTACATAATGACTGATACTCTATATGTGACCAATGATGCATTCATATAATCCAAAGATGTTCTTAGTTCTAAAGAAATGCATATTTCTTCATCAATATTGCTATAGCATGTAAAATGTACTATGGCTGCAATGTCTACAAATACTTTCCTTGAATTCCTAATAATTAACATGTTGAATTCAAGGATCTTATTCAAATATTTTTTAGATCAAAAATATAGGAAACAATCATTTGTTGCTTGAGAAATACTTGGATTTTTTATTTCAATTGCAGATGTCTAAGGAACTTTATTTATCCATTTTTTATTGTACACATCCATTTTTATATTGAGAAACATTGATTTCCTTTTTCATCCATGTTTTACAATTAGCATTGTAAGAGAGATTTCTTTCTGGATGTTTCAATTTTGTTGGAAAATATTGAGGCTTATGTCCAAAACCATCACAATCCTAACACCTCATTGTAGGACTGTACTTTGATAAATGGCCAAAGTAATTACATCTTGAGCACTTCAATGTACTAAATTTTCTTTTATGATTGAAGGACTTTTCATATCTGGATTGGACTTTTTTTAAAGGCTTAGATATTTTCTAAAATGTATCTCGTTGATGTGGAATAGAAATGTGCTTGTTTTTGTAGATTTTTTCAACTCTCTCATCATATCTAAGACCAGTATTGTCTTAAGGAGACCTTTAACTACTTAGAATATTATCCAATATTGATGTGCTATTGCTGAATTTTGCTTCAATTTAAATGTCAAAACACACCTTGTTGCCTTTTGGAATTTCATAATCTAGTATTTCATGCTTGAACTATCTTTGATTTTTCAAATATTTTTCCCCTTCTTATATCACCCACTTCACTTTTTAAGTGTGAGATATATCTTTCCTTTTTCACAAGATGCTTTGTTAGTAGCTCATTTTTTCCCTTTTGTTTCTTTCAGTATGCAATTATTTTCTTCAAGCCTTTTGACTTCATTTAGTGCACATTTCAATTTTTTTTCAAGCTCTTTTATATGTTTTTCCAATGTTTCTTAAGTGGCCTTTTCCTCCTTGGCTTGTTATTATGATTTTAATAGCTATTCTTTCAAATATTTGTTCTTCTTTCTTGACTTCTTCAATTCTTCCAAAGCACTAGTTAGTTCACCTTCCTAGTAAACTTCTACAATTTCCTCATCTTTAGATTTGAATATTCCTTCTACATTGCTTGATCCAACTTATGCATCATATTTTGAAGGTGAGATATAAGTTCTATGGTAAGAATTGTTTCTTAAATTTTCTGATTGAATTTCATGTGTCTCTTCATCTGATAATCCTTCCTTGATAAAAGAGCAACAATTGTCCTCATCTTCTGAATCTTCATCTTGGATAATTTCCATGAATGGTACTTTGCTTGGAATATATTTATTATCATGCTCTTCAAATGAATTGTTTTCTTTCTTGGAATATAGGCTCTTTCTTTGTTTACGAAACTTCTTTATGCCTTCATCCCTTATTTGCTGGTATGCCTTCCTTTATTCTTGATGATAGAGTTCTTCATCACTATCAATATCTCTAGTTTATTTAAAAGGGAATTTGGAGGAAAAATGGCCTACTCTACCACATTTGAAGCACTTAAAAGGTAACTTACCTTTCTGTTTTCCACGACCACTCTTTAGCTTTCTCACAAAGTTTGCTTCCTCTTAGTGTGATACATCAGATGGGTTCTTCTACTCGTGTTTGTTGCATTTTTCTTACTTGGTGAATTTGAAGTCTACTTTTTTCCTAAAGGGATTCTCATTTCATATGAAGCAAGAATCCCACGCAGTTCTTCCTTTGTTAGCGAGTTCAAGTTATTTTTGTCTTCTAGGACTGATACTTTTGAATCAAATCTAGTTGGTAGGGTTCTCAGTATTTTTTACATGATATATTCTTCATCAATTTGTTCTCCAAGTCCTATGATAGAAGTTACAATCCCATCGTCCTTGGATAGAATTTACAATCTCATCAACCTAAAGAAGATAAGCTGCAATATTCTCTTCTTCTTTTATTTTTAGAGCTTCAAATTGCACAAAAAAAGTTTACAACTTTTCCTTTTTGAATTTTTCATATCCTTTGTAAATGTTCTTAATCTTATCCCATATTTCCTTTGTTGAAGGTCACTACATGACTTTGGTAAATTTAGAATATTCCAGGCCACACAATATCACATTTCTCACCCTTGCATTATATTCATACTTTCTTCTATCAGCTCCATCAACTGGAGTGGTTTTAGGAGCATTGTAACCATTTTCAATTGACTACCAGACATCAAATCCAAGTGATTGTAGATATACCTCCATCCTTATTCTCCAGAAAGTATAATTTGAACCATCGAATCTTGGTTCTCTGTTGGTAGACAATCCTTTCTATGTTTCCATTTTTACACAAAGATTTATCTTCCAGCGGTTAAAATATTACTAAAAGCACCCACTTTGATATGAATTGTTGGAATTATTATTTATATTGAGAGGGGGGTGAATCAATATAAAACATAGATAACAGACTTTTTCACTTAACAATGTATGCTTCAAAACATTTTCTTCCAAAAATAGTAAATAACACAATTGCACAAAAAATCTGTGAAGTAAATATATATATATTGATCACATAGATAGGATACACCAATATCTGAATATGAGCACCAAATCACCCAAACACCAATCCCACAAGCAAGCATCCACTTGTTGATTACAGGCACCAAACTACAAGGGATTCAATCTTCTATGCAAGCACAATATTGATGACTCCAGGAATGAACATAAGTGGATATCAGTCCTTTTTTGCAAGCTCCAACTCATAGTGTTTAGGGACCAACCTGAATCTCCTCTTCTTATTTTTCAACTCCAACTAAAATGAAACTACAAATCCTTGCTCTATATTCTCTCGCACCAACTGGAAGGAAGCTAAAACTTTCTGTCCTTTTCCCTTCTTGCCACCCTAAAATGAATACATTCGTAACAAAATTGTGACTCTGGTTATCTGTAGTCTATGCCTTCTTTGATCTATGATTTGTGTCTTCTGCACTCTGCAATTTATCAACACTTGTTACTTATTCGATCTATGTAATTTGCGTCTTCTACAATATTAAAACTTTACCACTTTTGTGATCTACGATATGTGTATTGAACACTTTGACACTTCTACGATCCGCTTCATTTACTGTATATTCCAATTACACATCCTAGTGCAGGGAATCCCTCTAATGTGCACATTGTTTGTTTTTATTCTTCATTTCTTTTTGCACAATCGACTCTCTGCTATATAATGTTCTTCTAGATCAATGAGACATTGATACCCCCAAATTAGAAGCTTTCTAAATCAAAATATCATGTCTTCTTCATCTTCAAGCTTACATTAACATTTTCATATCTTGCTTATTTATACTATTCTCACTCAAGAGATGTAACCACAAGTTGAATCCCTTTGAGTTTGTGATGCCCGCACTTCCTTAGTTCTTCGTCAAGATAACCACCTTATTATAACTTTCGTTGGCATACATATTTTGGTAATTTAGTCTTATAGGGTTTTGTGCACTTAATTCCATTTACTCGGTGGTATGTGTGCAAATGAGTCCCATGTCTTTGTGGGATTTGTGCACTTCCAAAACTTCCACACATATTCTCTATATACTTCTTCAAACTGACTTTGCATATATAGAGAACCACTTCCTGATGGATCTTGCATACTTCCGAAACTTGCATACACTTTTATATATATTTTCAAACTGGCTTGTTACTCAACATCATTTATTGTAACATCTAAGTTTAACAATAGTCAAGACTTTATGCTTCTTGACATTCATCAAGATGCAACTTGTTTGAAATCAACATCCATCTTGCTTGTTTGACACCAATGACACTACCGAGGTTCAAAACTTAAGACAAAAACTGATGAGTCAATGATAGACTTTACTAAAATATTTAACATGGTGTATGGTAATATTCTTACCAAGTGTGAGCACTGATTTGGTTTACAGGTGAGAACAGGGGTTTAAGTCCCAATAAGAAGCTTAAAACTTTGAAGCTTTGATAATGTGACCATGGGAGGTAGAATGGAGGCGAAAAGAGACCATGGTTTCCTTTTTTCCATGAAACCGTAGGATAAAATTTTAGAAAATTAGCTAAAGGAATGAAAAATTGCTTGTGGTATATGTTGAAAAGTTTGATGGTCAAGGTCTTTGGAGTAGAGAAATAAATGGTAAGAAAGGAATCCACTAGCAAAAGTTGCAAGCTGAAAAATAAAATTGATGATCAGTGGAAAGGTTATTAGTGTTGGAGACATTTACCACCTTACACACTCATTTTGGTCAATTTGGCCTAGTTACACCACTATCCTAAGTATTATTGGATTAATTAACATTAGTGGAGCATTAAATATCATCAGCTAGATCACATCCACGCCTACCTTCAGTCAAGGAGGCTAACTTATCCTTCTCATACATTCGGGGAGGCTAACTGGAGCACTCCGGGGGTGATTTGAGTGATATTAATGCACCTAATTGCTAAATTATGGTTACAATTAGTTAACAGAGTAGTGAAGGCACCTCCTTTCATTTAATTGATTATTTAATGATCAATTAATGAACTGGAGTCAACAGGGGTGCCTCCACCAACTTTTGATGTTCAGTTCAACTTCAGTTAACCTCATCGGGGTTCATTGGAGTCATTGAAGCACTAGCACTTGATGGTTGGCTTGATATGACATGTGTCTGATCTCTTTCAGTTGAGACTTAGTCATTTATTGCACTCTGACTTCAGTTAGGGCTCAGTTGAGTCAATTAGGGTTTTGATCAGTGGTTAACTGGAGTGTTGACTATGGCTTACATTTAGTTAAGCTAGACTCACTCATTCAATTCGAATGACCTCCTTGAGGATTTGAATTGCTCATTCATTCATGCTTGTAGCATGAAATTGTATTGTATTATCATTATTTGCATGAATATACAGAGTGGCTACTCATTTTGTAGTCCGATTACACCATTTCATGGGTTATTTGTTGATTAATCTTTGATGAGACTAATGTTTAGTCCCTAGATCAATGTGCAAGATTAATATGGTATCAGAGCTTATGGCAGGATGAATCTCTATCTCTCAAAACCAAGCTTTTTGACAGATTTCTGCATGAAAATTAAGCAATAGCTCAAAAATCCAGCACTGCACCAGAAGCCAAGGCTTACCACTTAATACCCCAAGTAAGGAAATTATTGGTCAAGCTTGTTTGATCAACTATGCTGAGTGTGATGAAAGCCCAAAATGTGCAGGCTGTCCAACCTTACAGTGCCCCTTTTCTTTTGATTTGCAGGTTTTAACAGGTACAACTTCGAATGGACTCATCAGTCCCTCTTCTCACCCCATTCACAAGCTATTCAGAATGGAAGTTGAAGATTATTGCATCTTTGAAGAGACGAGGTCTCTATGAGGTTTCTATTGGACTTGGAAAAGAGTCTTATGAGAATGAGAATGACTAGATAAATGACGATGATAGATATTTTGGAGAAATATGTCTGGCCCTTTCTCCTAGCTTGCGGTACCTTATTGGTTTTGCTAAATACCCAAAGGATCTTTGAACAATATTGGACAGAACCTTTGGCAAGCACGATGAGGATCATAATATCATTTTGGAGATCAAATCCAACACCACAAGAGTTCTTTACTCAAAATTCTTGGCCTCTACTCTCTTTGATGAAGTTGTTCAAGATGAAGATGAAGCAGAATCTTCTACACAGTTAATTCGAATTGAAGAAAGTCTCCATGCAATGACTCCTTCTCTTGATGCTCTGGAAGATCATGAGATCTCTGATATCTCATATTCTCATATTGCTGAAACAGAATAAGACATTTGAATCTCTGATATTGAATAAAAATACTGCTGCAATTCCATGCAAACATTCACTGGTGATTTTCCTTTGAATTTTGTGCAAAATTTACTTGTAATTGCTTCCGAAAGTGAAGAGAAATTTCATTTTTCTCCCTCTAATGTTTCTGCTGGTGTTAAAATATGTGATACCTTGGATATTTTTGAAGAAATATCAGATTACCATGGTGATCAATTCGCTCCCCATGATCTATATCTTCCAGCAAAATCCTGCAGGATTGCATGCACCAAAATTCAGAATTTTGAAGAAAAAGACAACTGTGCATCCATCGTCTTGGTTGACCATAATTTTGGATCTGATATGAACCTTATTGGATCTTATATGATATTATTTGGGTCTGATATGATATTTCTTGGTTCAAAATTTCAGGTTCATAAACCTTCAGTACTGCTTGTAGCTGTTCTCATCAACGGTGTGAAGAAACAAGTACTGCAAGTCTCTTCAAAACTGCTGCTGGGGATTTGATTTCATTTCACAGTTTTGGATCTGTTGTGAAATTATTTAGATCTGATTTAATTTCTGATATTATATTATTTGGTTCATATTATAAATTTCAAAATCTTTCAGTCATGCTTGTAGCTTCTCTCACCAATTCCGGTGTGAAAAATCAAGTACCGCACTTTCTCTTCAAAACTGCTGATGGGGATTTGGTGTTAGTTTCCTCATATGAGGTTGATGATATTTTATTATGTGATTAATTAGCTTTTTCAGAAGATATATCAGATTATGGAGCTCAAGAATTCGCTCTCCACAGTCCCAGGGCTTCTCTACCTTTGGTCACATGCTCATCTCCTCACAGAACTAGTAAAGAGGAAGACATTCTACATCTGCTTGGACACTTGCTCCTAATATTTGGGGATGATTTTACCACTCATGGTTTGCTGGTCAAGGCTGAAACATATCAGTTTCTTGATTTTTCCACACATGGTTTGAATCCTCAAGAACCTTTGCTCTCTCTTTAGATGATTTCAGCTGCTCTACATGGGTCGAGTTTTCACTGTGTAGCTGTTTATATTTATGATTTAGTTGAGTGCATTGTTCTTCTTCCTAAGTGGAAGATTCCTCCATACATATTCATTTAGTTTGGATTCATAGGTTCACATGCACAGTCTCAGGATGCTGCTTCATAGAAGAACCAATTCTTGATTTACTGCTTAGTTTGAGGGGGGGTATTTTTCCCATGAGGTCTTCCTCGTTTCCTTGGTTATATTAAGTAGTTACTTTATTGTATAGGGTGACCTATGGCCTTTTTTTCCAAGGCCCTAGCATTTTTATGCATTTTTTTTTCTAACTCCTTCTGAGTATAGCTTAAGGGGTGGTGTTGGAGACATTTACCACCTTACACACTCATTTTGGTCAATTTGGCCTAGTTACACCACTATCCTAAGTATTATTGGCTTAATTAAAATCAGTGGAGCATTAAATATCATCATCTAGATCACATCTATGCTTATCTTCAGTCAAGGAGGCTAACTTATCCTTCTCCTACATTTGGGGAGGCTAATTGGAGCACTTTGGGGGTGATCTGAGTGATATTAATGCACCTAATTTCTAACTGATGGTTACAATCAGTTAAAAGGGTAGTGAAGGCGCCTCCTTTCATTTAATTTATTATTTAATGATTAATTAATGAACTGGAGTCAATAGGGGCACCTCCACCAACTTTTGATGTTCAGTTCAACTTCAGTTAACCTCATCGGGGTTCATTGGAGTCATTGAAGCGCTAGCACTTGATGGTTGGCTTGTTATGACATGTGTCTGATCTCTTTCAGTTGACACTCAGTCATTTATTGCACTCCAACTTCAATTAGGGCTCAGTTGAGTCGATTAGGGTTTTGATCAGTGGTTAACTGGAGTGTTTACTATGGCTTACATTTAGTTAAGCTAAAGTCACTCATTCAATTCGAATGACCTCCTTGAGGATTTGAACTGCTCATTCATTCATGGTTGTAGTATGACAGTGTATTGTATTATCATTATTTGTGTGAATATACAGAGTGGCTACTCATTATGTAGTCCGATTACACCATTTCATGAGTTATTTGTTGATTAATATTTGATGAGACTGATGTTTAGTCCCTAGATCAATTTTTAAGATTAATAATTAGTCGAGCTAGATATATGATGAAATTAAAGGGTAAGGAATATCACCGAAAGATACACAATCCACTGGGAAAAGCTGTGCACCAAAAGGAAATATAGGTGATTAGAAAAAACTAAAGGTAAGGGTTAAAACACGAATGTAATCAACAACTCGTGATGGAGGGACAAGCAAATCAATTGCAAAGAAGGAATTCATCAGAGGAAGATGCACATCAGGAGAAAAGGTCATTGAGCAGTGAGATATACAAGGTAGAGATTAAAGGGGGTCTAAGATCGACAGCCTAGGATGAGTGGTGGATTATATCTATGGTTGAGATGAGTTTCACTCCTGCAACATGTATGGGAAAAGGAGGAAGATTGACCCATCATAATTTTTACTACCTTCCACGTGGCGGGTGGAGGATCATTCTGTTGGGAGAAAAGTGATAGGAGAAAACCACTCTTTCTGATCCCAAAACCACCAATGCGAGAATGCGATAAAGAAAAAGGGAATTTGTTTGGGGTCATTTGTATTTTTTCCATTGGAGAAGAATGTGTCTCTATGTGAATGAATCCAAGTTGGAAAAATAACTTTCCAACCGCCAATCCTCTAGATATGCCACATATTAACCCGCTAATTGTTATTTGAAAATGGAGAGTGGAGGGGAGATTGAAGAGCAGGCCCTGGAATTTTAGAAACTGGAGAAAATATTCAAAGATAGGGATGTTTACTTTTTCGACACTATTTTTTCCTTTTCTCTAGTCCATGAGCTAAAAGATAAATTATAGGATTTTAAATACCAAGGAACTTACCTGGATGATGTCTACTACTCCCAATTCCACTATTTTATCCCTGACCAAACCACGAACTTCCCCAATTTCATTTCCTTTTGTGCATCAAATTATTCTTCCTGTGAGAGAGTGATAATGGGTTCTCCTAAGACTAAAATACTTTTCCCTATAAATGCCCTTGTTATCATAGATTCCCCCAAGGTTTCTCCATCATTTAACTTGAACCTGGAAGAATTCATTGAGGAATACCTAATTCAACAATTCACACATGTTGTCATTCATAAGAAACAAATATTTTTCTTTAAGTGTTTTAAAACTGATGTGTCTCTTGCAAATCAACCTTTTCCCCTTGATATCAGCTTATTTAATGAAGAACCCCAACTGGTTGTTTCCATGTTGAGTCAATTTTTAGGTTTGGATATAGATAGATTTGTCCCAGATTTATTACTGAGTTTGTTGTTTAAAGTGAGCATGAGTCAATGAAAGTCACCGTCCCATAAGTTACATTGTATTAAATATGATGAATTTATGGCTAAGAAAATCCATTCTCAGCTAGTGAATTTCCACACAGCCAGACATTTTATATTCTAGGCATATTTGGTTAGGATGTTTTTATTCTTCAATGAGGAAAATATGCAATTTCCAGAGATGTTTCTTATTCTAGAATTCAACAATAATATTTATAATTGTATGAACCTTATAATGGCAGATATTTACAGAGTAATGTATCAGAATAAGTTGCCTAGAGTTTTGCGAGAGATGCAAAAATATTGTAGTTTGCTCCTGACAGAAGAATGGGATAGTGGTTTTTCCTAAAGGAACACACTATAATCAAGGTTTATGGTTTTTTCCATGAACCATATATCTTACCAGCATTCTTAACACCTAGAATTTTTGTGTTGGAGTTCATTAGACAGAATATGATTGTAGAAAATGAGCACTTTATAAATTTTAGGAAAGCTTATGAGATTAAATTTCCTTGGAAACTTGGACCATTTATAATAAAAAATAAGGTTGGACCATTTATGAAGGTTTCTCCAGTTAATTATGACCCACATCACATTATCTCTCAGAGGAGGCAGTTGAATAATAATAAATAATTTGAACATCAGATGGTGGAGGGATTAGCTGAAAAGGATAATTGGATGGACTACTAGTCATAGATGGAGGATAGAGAAACTATATAGATGAATCCATCTACCATAGTTAAATCAACAACAATGATAATTCCAAACACAATTAAAGTGGAAATAACTGGTAAAAGGACTCATTCAGAAGTTATGGAGATTGAGGATTAAGATTCAAAGGTACCCAAAATGCAAAAAATAGAATCATAGGGAGAAATAGTTGAGGCTAAAAGTAAGAAAAAAAAGGAAAAGGTCAATTGTCCATCCTTTGAAATCCAAGAATATGAATTTTCAGAAGTACAGGAAGCATCTAGTGATAGATTCAGATATAGAAATGACCTATATGATAAATATAAGAAAGATAATTATATTTCTTCAAAATAATCCTTGAAGTTGTACTCAGAGGTCAGAAATATTTCAAACAAGGAGGTATCATTAGTTACTGTTAAAGATCATGCAAGAAACACCTTGAATCTAGTAGTAGATACTAGAAATATATATTTTTGACATGAAACTAAAATTGAAGGACATCTCAGTACCTTATATGATGCGTTTACATAAACAAACTGGGGAAGTCATTTATACTGACTTAATGAAAGCTACTATGAATGTGTCAAAGATGCAATCCATAGTGTCTAACATAGAAAATCAGTTGAGACAAGAAAAGGTGGAGAACAAAGTGCATCAACAACAAATAAAAAATATCCAGGGAGATCTGTTGACTATGAATAGTGAGGTTGATAAAGTGAAAGTGACACAGAAAATTCTAGATGAAAAGGAGAGCACTATCCAATTGCTAAAGAAGACATTGAAAATTCCAACAACCCAGTTAATTCAGGCCTCTGAATTAACAGAGTTAGAAAAAGAGAAAGAGTTTCTACATCGGGAACTGAATGACTACAAAGCTAAATCATTGAAGCTTATTGGAGAGAAAAATCAATGTGAAAAAGGAAAAACGTTTCCTTACTGCAAAAATATATGTTTTAAATGAGAACTAGTTTAATTTGGAGAGGGAAACTGAATATAATGGGTAAAGAGAAGCAACAAAAATAACACAACCAAGTACATAAAAAAATACTAAGGTCATTGTATAGGCTATGACACAAGTCAACCTAAGATATAAGGAGATAATGGGTTTAAAGAGTCAAACTTAGAACTTGGATGATGCAATCAAAAATAAAGAGGAAGAGAGGAAACTATTAGAGAATAAAAATAAAGAGTTGATGGGAAAGAATGAAAAAATGGTGAAGCAACTGTCATGGAAGTTACTATTGCACGGATCCAGACATCTGCTTCAGGATATCATTATTTCAGAGGCTACAAGAATCATACCATATTTAAATCACATTAAGGATAAGGATATGGTGATTAATGCATCCAAACAAAGTTGTACAACTGTGAAGGAAGCTTCAAACATAAAACCAGTAGACACTGCCATAAATACAATAAATTTCCTCAACACTCTGTCTGAAGAGAAATTAATAACAATGGGCATTAAGTATAGGATTGCAATAATCACTTGGGTCAGGAAGGTTGTGGGAAAGAACAACATATTGAAATATTTCAATCATATATAGATATAATGTTGCATCAGGTGAGAAAATTTAAAGGCTCATTTATATCACTATTCCAAAAAGGGTTTCCTTCTTTTTGGGAAGAAGATGGCATACTTATTTCCCAATCTGAATATCAAGCATTGTTGGTTAGATCTAGATTAGATCAAAAAATGTTTGAGGACATGACTCAGTCCTTTTCTAGGAAAGTTATAATTGACAAGTTGGCATGGGATTTGAGACGGTAAATACATTCAGAAAAATTGGTCCTCAGCTGCCACCTATGTCTTATGTAGACCATGATGACTTCAGAGTGATAGAAAAGGAGATGGAAAGTCTGGAGATTCCATCCAAAGATCAATGGAAGACTATAGAAAAATTTGGAAAGATGAAATACAAATTACATCAATGAAGGAATTCATCTTAAGGATCGAGCCATGTTGAAGACAATCATTAATTAGAATAAATTAATAGATTTTCGAAGTAATTTAAATGATTATTTTTTAGTACTTAATTGACAGATGTAATAAAGCAGACACAAATGCCTATTTATAAAATGTAGTTAGTTATCATCACAAGGATAAATCTTGATGTATTTAAGCACCGTTTTGTAATGTAATGAGGGTTGAAAAAACCATGAGAAAGAGAGGCCTTTTGTAACGGAGTTTCCAAGTTAATAAAATTGTAGATCCAAGCAAGTTTTTGTCAGATATTCTTGTGTTGTTCTTATTATAGTCTGTATTTCCTTTCCTTATTGTGAATGTATTTCTTGTTATCTTATTTAATGTTATCTTTCATGATTGGATAAGTGTATACTAAATTTGAATTCATATGTTTATGCTTTGGTTCTTTGATTTCAAGCATCCACAAAATTTTTCCTCTAAAGTTAATATTGGATTCATCTTTTAAATTCCCATGTTAATGGTGTGTTCCATTTTCTTCTTTACCACCAGAAAATCAATGAATTAACTTTAAAAGAGTAATTATACTGCCTCTGTGAATTTTTTTTTGCAAAGCACTATCATTTAACTTGTTATTTCGACTCCATTCCCTATGTCATCCACTTGCTTCAACCATTACAATCCTTAAAATTGTTTCTTTGAAAATATTTTTGGTCTTTGTGTTTATTTATTGAGAGATCCCTCTCTAGTAGGAAAGCAGCCAACTTTCCTCCCAAAGATTGGTTTTGTGGTTACCTTGGAATTACCCTCTTACAACCAAGAGAAAAATCCGAGTGATAACATCTTGGTGCCATTGTCGGGGAACGAAAGTGTAAATATACCCTAGGAAGGCAACACTAATTTCAAGAAAGTAGAATTTATGTGGGAAAACATGAGTTCTTACATTTGAAGTTGGTTGTATTTTTCCTGGGTGACTTCAAATTTAGATTAAATAAGGTGGTTTCAAAGACAATATCTTGGATTTCATGAGATTTGATACAAGAGGTAACCCTAATTTTGAACCCTTATATAGTGTGGAAGATCTAGAAATTTTAATTAGGAGAAGAAAAGGAAAAGAACAAGGAAGTACTTCTCGGTTAGATAGATCATTTTCTCAAACTCAAGAATAATTTCTCATCTTTCAAGATCTTGATTTGGATTTAAAATTCAAACAGTCTCTTTTAAGATCTAAGTCTGAATCTGATTTAAAGAAGGTTGTAGTTGACCAAAGTAGGTTTGAGTCTTATTTATTATATTCTCTTTAGAAAATTCTCCAGAAAACTGTAAAAATAGAAGAAAGACAACCAATAATCCAATTCGATCAGCAACAAATCTTTAATACTATTCAAGACCTTCATAGAATTATGGCTTCTAGGTTTTCGCCATTAGCTTTACTAGTTGTCTTGCATGATCTCCCACAAAACTATTCTCAAAACATTACATTATTTGATGGGGAGGGAAACTTTACAGCCAAACAACATGTAGACATATTTGATGATTTTATTGACCTATAGGAGGTGGATTATGATGATGCAAAAATGAGGTTATTTGTATAAAGTTTGTTAGGAGAGGAAAATAAGTGGTTTAAATATATTCCTGCAAGATCTATTGCTAGTTTTGAATCTTTCCAAACTCTTTTTTCTTGATAGGTGGGAATGTGAGAAGAATCCTTTGCAAATCTTAGCCCAATACAATAATCCGAAGAAAGGAAATTTGGGTTTGTGCATGAATTCTCAAGAATATTTATGAGGGTTTATAATTCAATCCCTGCTAACATAAAACCCCTTGTAGGAGCTTCAAAATTGCATTATGTTGATGCATTTGATAGTGATTTTGCTTTGCTATTGAGGGAGAGAAAATATGCCAATTTCCCTACTATGTTTAAAGATGCTCTACAGGTGGAAGCTAACTTAATGGATTTTGTAAAAATGAAACAAGAAGTGGAGGTAGATAGGAGAAATATTAGAGAAGAAAATCAACTTTCCACCTCTTCTTCCACAAATGTAAAAATTGACATAATGATGAAAGCAATGGAGATGTCATTAGAGGAAATTTGGGGTCTAAAAGGGGCCTTATAAGAAAACGCGCCAACAATAAATTTTGTGAGTTGGAATTCAAGAACCAATAGAATTTCAATAAAATAAGTCAACCATAATGGTTGAATTGACATATTTTTCATAAAAGAAAACTACTTTTTTTGTTTGTATTTTTTACATATCTCCCTGTGTTTTTACTCAAATTTCAAGTGGGAGAGCTCGTTGGATGCGGAATTAAATTCCGCATCCAACAAGCTCTCTTGCTCAGAGTTTGAGTAAAAACACAGGGAAATATGTAAAAAATACGAACACAAAAAGTAGTTTTTTTCATTCTTCCTCCAAAATTAATAACTATTATTTTATTATTTTAACCATTATTTTATTATTTTCCTTAGGAGGCCCATTTTAGACCTCAAATTTCCTTAATGTGATGGATATATTAGCTCTAGATAATAGGCCTCCAAACATAAATCATACTGAACCACAAATCAATAATCCTAACTTTAGTAGACCTCCGCCCCCTCATAATAGACATCGAGAGAAAAGAAATACAAGAAATACTGAGTACCAATAGATAAGCCACCTTTTCTAGAGAACTTTGTAGATGAATACGATTAGAATGATCCCATGGACAATCAGATAACCCATATTGATGATATGGTTTCTAAATTCCACCTCACTGAAGAAGAGCATAATATGTTTGCTCAAGAAGATGTGTGTAATACCTTTGAGTTAGAGATAGAGCAATACCAAAGAGGATATAAAATGTTGTGAATGATCTCTAGAGAAATTTGAATCTAAAAAGTAGAGATGTAATTGTAAATAAAGGAAGTTTTTATCCAAATCATCCTTCTATCAGTCAACAGAATAAAGAAAAACAAAAAGAGAACATTGTACATAAATTTCCAGAAAAAAAAGAGATATCCAAAGAAAACAAAAAATAAATACCAATAGAAAGTGATAGAACAATATCCTCCTTTAGTTTTCAGAATGAAATATCCAAAATAAAAATTTATATCCCTTTCAATGAGTTGTTGAACAATAATGAATACAAATAAAGTATCACTAGAATTGTCAGAGATGATGGAGAATGCCATCCTGATACATTAGAGTTGACAGATGATGCCCCGACTATAGCTCTTGGTCACATAATAGAATATATAGATGAAGAAGATGTTCCACCTTTCTATGCTAGTCTAATTTTTCATGATATGATTTTACACAATTTCATGTTGTATTCTGGTGCCTCACATAACCTAATGCCAAGATTGGTAGTCAAAAGTTTGGGATTAGAAATCAAAAGACCCTACAAATATTATTTCTCTTTTGATTCCAAAAAAGTTAAGTGTTTGGGGATTATCAAGGACTTGGTATTTACTCTTGAACATATTCCTGCTAAGAGTATTATCGTGGATGTGGTGGTGGCTGACATTCCTCTCAAGTTTTGTATGTTGTTATCTAGGTCTTGGGATTCAAAGCTAAAAGTTACCCTACAAATGGATATGTATTGTGCAAGAATTCCATTATTTTGTGAGCATAGAACATTATACAGAGAAAATCTACTGGAATATGTGGTAAGTATTCAAGAGAATCTTGATAATCATCATATATATGTTGTTTATACTGATTTGGGGTCTTCTATTTTCTATAATAATTTTCATATAGAGGAAAATTTTTCTATTGAAGAAGACCTGCCAATAGTAACTGAACATAAGGAAGACAAATAATTTGATAAAAGAAAAGAGGCCTTGGAACATAAACTAAGAGATGAAGGGGTGTGGACTATGTACTTTGATGGATCAATAAGTAAGGAGGGAGCTGGTGCAGCTATCTGGATTATTTCCCCAGGAAGATATTTTAAACTTTATTATTTCAAATTGACATTTGAATGTACAAATAATGTAGCATAATATGGGGCTTTGCATGTAGGATTAAATGCATTAAAATAGTTAAAAGAAAATAGAATATATGTCTATGGAGACTCATAATTGGTTATAAATCAGGTGAATAGTAGTTACCAGACCAAGCATCCCAGAATGACGGATTACAGGAATGAGATTTGGGATATGCTTGGATTTTTTTCAATGACCACAGGGTGATGGTAATTCCCATCATACAAAACATGATAGTTGATTCTTTCACCACTACTGCTGGAAACTTCAAGATTCCCATCTATTCAAATAAAAAGTATAAATTGAAGTTGTAAATAAACCCTATATTCTTGACACTTCTAAGTATTGGAAAGTTTTTGAAGATGATTTATAGATAAAGAGATTCTTAGATACGTTAGAGGATTTTTCCAACAAAGTCCTTGATGGAGAAAATAAGAATTTGGAGATTGCTCAAGAAGATGAAGAGTTTTCAAAAATAAATAAAGGACATAAAAATTGGAAAGATATGATTGGAGGTGAGGATATTATTCTACTCAAGAGTAATTTTATACCCAAGGGACTTATACCTTTAGAGAATTTATTTGATCAGAATGATGTAGCTAAAAACCCTAAAGTACAACCTAATGAGGATGATATTCAATATCAAAACATTGAAACTGAGGATGATCCTAAGGTAATAAAACTTTCAAAAAGTTTGCTTGTAGATGAGAAGAAAAAATATATTGAGTTGATGAAGAAATATACTGATGTATTTTCCTAGAGTTATGAATATATAAAAGAGTATGATACCTCTATTATATTACATAAAATTCTAGTAAAACCAGTATAAAAATCTTTCAGCTAGAAACTCATAAGGATTAATCCCATGTTGCTATGTTTAAATGAGAAAGAGATCAAGAAACTATTCAATGCCAAAATCATAGTTGCACTCATATTTTGAAAATGGGTAGCTAATTTAGTACTTGTTAAGAAAAAGAATGCAGAAATAAGACAGTGTATGGAATTTAGGAATCTCAACAAAGTCTACTTAAATGATAATTACCACCTTTTCCCAAGATGGACCATATATTGAAAAACATTGTTGGTGCAAAAATAATTTCTATAATGGATGGGTTCTCAAAGTATAATCATAAAAAGGTTCATCCTGAAGATAAAGAGAAAAGAACATTGAATACACCCAGGGAACCTTTATGTATGCCAAGATTCCATTTAGAATAATGAATGCAGGCGAAACTTTACAAAGGGAAATGGCCATTGCATTTGCCGAGGAGAAAGATAAATTTGTTGTGGTGTATATGGATGACACACCACTCTTTTCAAAATATGGAAGGGACCATATCAAACACTTGGAATAGGATGGAATAAAAATTGATCATGACAAGGTGAAATCCATTTTGAAAGTTTATTTACCAAGAAATAAAAAGGAAATTCAATCACTCATTGGTCAAGTTAACATTTTGAGAAGATTCATTCCTAGTTTTGCAGAGATTTTGAGGTGTGTCACTAATATGTTGAGAAAAGACTCTGACATCAAATGGACCATTGAAGTTAAAAAATATTTTACCGACATTAAGAAAGCAATAACAAAATCTTCAATGTTGGTGAGTCCTGATTTTTTTAGACTTGTTTTTTTTCTCTTTTGGTTCTAAGCATACTATAGATGGAGTGTTGTTATAGAAAAATCAACAAAATGCATAGAAACCAATTGCGTTTTTCAGAAAGATATTGAGAGATGTGGAAATGAAGTATGATATCATGGAGAAACAATATTATGCATTGAATAAATCTTTGAAAGATTTTAGGGTTTATATTATGCATTCCCATATCATTGCTTATGTGCCTAACAATGTTATGAAGAATATTCTCACTCAGCTCAATCCATAAGGGAAAAGAGAAAAATGGATTGCAGTCTTGTTCGAATATGATTTGGAGATCAAACCTACCAAATTGGTGAAAGGATGGGGACTGGCCAAGTTGATGACTAATTCCAACTGTAAATCCTTACAATTGAATTTCTTGTCTAATGTTTCAAGTGGGTTGGACTCAGGATTACAGGTAATCAAATATTTCACTTTGTCTCCTTGGTACAGTGACATTGTATATGTTTTGCAGAATTTATAGGCACCCCCATAATTTATCAAAACCATAGCCATATATGTGAAGTTAAAAGCATCTAGATTCTGCATTCTGAACAAGTAACTGTATTGGAAGGACCCATGAGGTATTTTTTTAAATTGTTTATTGGAAAATTAGGCTCAACATACTATGAAAGAATTTCATCAGGGGCTATGTGGAGGAGATCATTCATGGAAGGTGTATGCTAATAAAATCTTGAGAGCATGTTTCTATTGGCCCATAATGTTTTCTAATGTCTACAAGGAGGTTACAGCTTTCCATGAGTGCCAAATTTTTAATGGTAAGAGAAAGTTAATGTCTTTACCTCTCAATCTAATTTCAGTAGAAGTACCATTTTAGGAATGGGACTTAGATTTCATTGGAGAAATAAATAAAAATTCTTTTTGTCAGCATCAATGGATCCTAAATGCTACTGATTATTTCACTAAATGGATTGAAGCAATACCAACTAGAAGGGCCATAGATGTTGTTATTAGTGATTTCTTGGAAAATAATATCTTGTCTATATTTGGATGTCCTAGAAGACTTGTAACTGACAATGTACAAGATTTTAAATAAAAGAAAATGATCAATTTTTTCCACAAGTACCACATATGTCTGAACCGTTCTACATCATATTACCCTAAAGGGAATGGTCATGTTGAAAATAAAAGAAACTTATCAAAGAAAATAAAAGAGCATGGCACACCAATTTGAAATATGCTTTATGGGAAGACATGATAAGCACCAAAAGAGCTATTGGTATGTCACATTTTCAGTTAGTATATGGAGCATAAGTGATATTTCCAAGACTTGGGGTTTAACAATCATGAAGTTGTTACAAGATTAGGATGAAGAACCAAATCATACATAGAGGAGAATAAATCAAATGATTGAATTGAATGAGTTGAGAGAAAAAGCATATGATAATGTACAGATCCATCAGGAAAAGATGAGAAAGAATTTTGACATGAAGGTAAAAGGAGAACATTTTCAATTTGATGATCTGGTTTTGAAGTGGGATGCAATAAGGGAGGACAAACATGACAAATTCAATCACTTATGGAAGGATCCATATATCATTTATGTATACATGGGAGATAACTCTTTTATTCTGCAAAATCAAAATTGGGTTCAACTTAAAGGATGCACTATTAATGGAATATTTCTGAAACATTATTTGTCATGAAGATGAAGACACTTTGTACATTAGTTGTATATATTTATTTTATTGGAAGATGAGTACATATGGAAGGTTGGAGGGTTTTAATCCTGAAGAAAAGGCCCTAAGATCTTGAGGTTTGCCATTTTTCTTTGTTTTATTCATAGAAAAAAGAGTAGAGTTTCCATTTTACTTTCAAGTAATAATTTGTACAAAGAATGGTATTGACAATGGTTTGCAAGTTCTTTTCTACCTCATAGGGAGGATAACATCCCTAGTTGGACCCAGTTGTTAACATCGATTTGGTTTATAGGTGAGAGGAGGGGATTAAGTCCCAATAAGAAGCTTAAAACTTTCAAGCTTTGCTAATGTGATTGTGGGTGGTATAATGGAGGAAAAAAGAAACCATGGTTTCTTTTTGTCCATGAAACCATAGGATACAATTTTAAAAAATAAGCTAAAGGAATGAAAAAGTTCTTGTGGTATATGTTGAAAAGTCTGACGGTCAAGATCTTTAGAGCAGAGAGATCAACATTGAGTAAGGAATCCACTAGAAAAAGTTGCAAGGTGAAAAATCAAATGGATGATTGACGGAAAGGTTAATGGTCAGGATAGATCTACGGTGGAAGTAAAGGGTAAGGAACATCGATGGAATATACACAATATATTGGGAAAAGTTGCGCATCAAAAGGAAAGATAGGTGATTAGAGGAAAATAAAGGTAAGTATTAAAAGGCAGATGTAATCAATGGATCACAATGGAGGGACAAGAAAATAAATGACTGATAAGCAATCCGATGGAGGAAGATGCACATCAAGAGAAAAGGCCAGTGAGCAGTGAAATATAAAAGATAGAGGTTAAAGGGGGTCTGAGATTGACGACCTAGGATGAGTGGTGGATTAGATCTATGATTTATATGATTTCTGCTCCAGTAACATGCATAGGAACTAGAGGAAGATCGACCTAGTGGAATTTTTACCACCTTCAAAATGGTCGGTGGAGTATCATTCTGATAGGAGAAAAGTGGTAGGAGAAAACCACTTCTCCCAATCCTGAAACCACCAATGTGGGAATGTTATAAAGAAAAATGGCACGTGTTTGGGGTCATTTGTATTTTGTGCATTGGAGAAGAACATGCCTTTGCATGGATGAATCCAGGTTGAACAAAGACCTTTCCAATCGCCAATCAGACAGGTAGGCCACGTATTAACCCACTAATTGTTATTTGAAAATAGAAAACAAAGGGGAAATTGAAGCACATGCCCTAGCATTTCAAAAACTAAAGGAAATATTCCATTATAGGGATGGTGATGTTTTCGACACTATTTTTTCCTTTTTTCTAGCCCATGAGATGAAAGCTAAATTACAAGTTTTTAAAGACCAAGGTACCAACCTGCACAGTGTCTATCAGTCCCAATTCCATCATTTTTCCCTGACTAAACCCTGAGCTTCCCTGACTTCATTTCCTAGTGTGCGTAAAATTATTCTTCCTTTGAGAGAGTGATAATGGATGCTTCCAAGACTAAAATACTTTTCCCTATAATTTCCCTTGTTATCAGATTCCCTCGACGTCCCATTGTCATTTACCTTAAAACAGGAGGAATTCATTGAGGAAGACCTATTTCAACAATTCAAACATGCTACCACCGAGGAGAAATAAATATTTTTCTCTATATTTTAAAACTGACGTATCTCCTACAAATAAACCTTTTCCCCTTGATATTAGCTTGTTTAATGAAGAATACCAACTGGTTATTTCCACGTTGAGTCAATTTTTAGGGTTTTATGTAGATATATTTGTCCCATAGTTATTACTGAGTTTGCTATTTAAAATGAGCATGATTCAACCAGAGTCACAACCCCATTAGTTACCTTTTCTTAAATATGATGAATTCCTAGCTGAGAAAATTCATTCTCAGTTAAGATGTTTTATTATTCAATGAGGAAAATATGCAATTTCCAGAGATGTTGCTTCTTGCAGAAGTCAACAATAATATTTTCAATTACATGGACCTTATAATGGCATAGATTTATAGAGTAATGTTACAGAATAAGTTTCCTAGATTTTTTCCAGAGATTCCATAAATATTGCAGTTTGATCCTAATAGAAGAATGGGAGACTGTTTTTTGCTAAAGGAACACACTATAATTAGGGTTTATGGTTTTTCCTATGAACCATATATCTCACCAACATTCTTAACACCTAGAATTTTTGCTTTATAGTTCATTAGACAAGAGTTGATTGTAGAAAATGAGTGCTTTATAGATTTTAGGAAAGATTATGAGATTAAATTTCCCTAGAAAGTTGGACCATTTATCATAAAAAATAAGGCTACCCTCCCTGTGGTTGAAGGTCTTATGCAGGAAATGAATTTTAATAAGGTTACTCTAGTTAATAATGACCCACATCACATTATCTTATTAATAATTTTAATAAGAATAAAGAATTTGAACATCAAATGGTGGAGGGATTAGCTGAAAAGGCTAATTGGATGGATTATCAGTCAGAGATGGAGGATACATAAAATATACAGGTGAATCCATCTGCCATAGTGAAATCAACAACAATGATAATTCCAAACACAAATAAAGTGGAAATAACTGGTAAAAGGACTCATTCAAAAGTTATGGCGATTGAGGATGAATATTTAGAGGCACCCAAAAGCCAAAAAGCTGAATCAAAAGGAGTAATAATTGAGCCTAAAAGTAAGAAAAAGAAGGAAAAGGTCAAAGGCCCGTCCTTTGAAATCCAAGAATATGAATTTTCAGAAGTACAGGAAGCATCTAGTGACAGATTCAGATATAGAAATGACCTATATGATAAATATGATAAAGATAAGGATATTTCTTCAAAAGAATCCTTGAAGTTCTACTCGGAGGTCAAAAATATTTCAAAAAAGAATGTTTCATTGGTTACTTTTAAAGATTATGCAAGAAATACCTTGAATCTAGTAGTAGCTACAAGAAATAGAATTGTTGAGATGAAATTGAACTTGAAGGACATCCCAGTACCTGATATGATCCATTTATAAACAAACCGAGGAATTCATTTATACTAACTTAATGAAAGATAATCTGAAGGTGTCAAATCTGCAATCCACAGTGTCTAATATAGAAAAACAGTTGAGACAAGAGAAGGTGGAGAAAGTGCATCAGCAGCAGATAAAAAAGATTCAGGGAGATCTGTTGACTATGGATAGTGAGGTTGATAAAGGGCAAGTGACATAGATAATTCTAGATGAAAAGGAGAGTACTATCCAATTGTTAAAAAATAAATTGAAAAATTCTAGCAATCTAGTTAGATCAGGCCTCTTAATTAACAAAGTTAGAAAAAGAGAAAGAGTTTCTATCTCAGGAACTGAATGAGTGCAAAGCTAAAATATTGAATCTTATTAGAGAGATAAATCAATGGGAAAAAGAAAACGGTTTCCTTACTGCAAAAATATATGTTTTAAATGAGAACCAGCTGATTTTAGAGAGGGTAAGAGAAGATAAAAAGAAAAGAGGAGCAACACAAATAGCACAACCAAGTACATAAACATTTAAGCTATGCCACAAGTTAGCCTAAGAGGTAATGGGGATAATGGATTTAAAGAGTCAAAATCAGAACTTGGTTGATGCAATTAAAAAGGAAAGATGAAGAGAAGAAACTATTAGAGAATAAAAATAAAGACTTGCTTGACAAGAATGAAAAATTGGTGAACCAACTATTAGGGCAGTTACCAGTGCGGGGATCCATAAATATCCTTTGGGATATGATAATTTCAAAGGATACTAGGATCATACCATATTTAAATTATATTCAGGATAAGGAGATGGTGATTAATGCATTCAAACAAAGTTTTACATCTATGAAGGAAGATTTGAACAAAAACCGGTAGACATAGTCAGAAATACAATAAATTTCCTCAACACTCTGTCTGAAGAGGAATTAAGAACAATGGGAATTAAGGATAGGATTTCATAAATCACTTGGGCCAGGAAGGTTGTGGGAAAGCATTGACATATTGAAACAGTTGAAGCAAATATTGATATAATGTTGCACTAGGTGAAAAATTTTAAAGGCTCATTTATATCACTATTCCAAAAAGGGTTGTGTTCTTTTTGGAAAAAAGATGGAAGACTTATTTCCCGATCTAAATATCAAGCACTAATGGATAAATCCAAATTATATCATAAAAATTTTGAGGACATGACTTTGTCCTTGTCTTGAAAAATTATAATTGACAAGTTGGCGATGGAATTTGAGCTATTAAATACATTCAGAACAATCGGTGCTCAACTGCCACCTATCTCTTATGTAGACCATGTGGAGTTAAGAGTGCTAGAAAATGAGATGGAATTACTGGAGCTTCCATTTGGATATCAATCGAAGACTATAGAAAAAACTGACAACATGAAGTACAAATTACATAGTGAAGAAATTCATATTAAGGCCCGACGGGATGAGACATGTATTATTTAGAATAGTTAATAGTTTTTCCAAGAAATTTAAAGGATTAGTTTGTTAGAATTTAATTGACAGATGTTGATTAAATTGTTATTGATGCCAACAAGTGTGTATCGAAGAGATTGGTGATGCCAACAAGTGTGTACCGATGTGTCTTGGTGCCCCTTGAGGATCCCTTGAGGGTTAGAAATAAGTTAATGCCAAAGGATACCTTTTGACCTTGTCCAAGCCCAATTCTGAAGCCTTGGAGCGCTTTGGACAATAGCAAAATCCCTAAACACCCTGTAGAGTGTTTGAGTAACCCTAAGTTATTTTATGGTTCCATAGTACCACAACCTATGCCCTAGTATCCTAAAAAGAATACTTTGGGGTTAAATAAGTGTATAAATTCAAAGAGTCCAAATCACCCATTATGTGGTCATTTGTGTTTTTAGTGAGGTCATGGTACCCTAGGAGAAGTCTAGGCACCCCCACACCTTGGTGGTGTTGGGGTCCTTGATACCCTTGCTATGATGAGTACATGGTGGAGAAATCCTCCTTTTTAATGTCAAGTATGTGGATGTGAATACCATTGAATCCCTCATGCCTTTGATGATTCCCATTAAATCCTTTTACCTTAGAACTTATGCATAAGGTAACATGGTTTTTGACACCTTTATGTGTGGAGTCTTGATGTGTTATACAAATTGAATAATGTAAGGGTATTAGACCAAGAATTTGAAAATAAACTCATCATAGGGGTATAGTAATCATTAATCCATTTCCATTGATATGTGGAGCATATTCTAGCTCCTTACGGTCGAAGAGATATGAATTTTTAAAGTTCATGTACCTCACCTTTTAGGGTCAACTGACCAAACAAAAGAGAATTTAACTTATTTGTAATTTTGAATTGCATGTCGGCCCAGTTTGAGGTACTAAATTTCCTCCACAACCTATATAAATAGAATATCAAAATTTCATTTGTTCATCATCAATTCTCTCAGTATTTTGGCAACTCTTGGAGAAAAGTGCGAAACTTTGTGGAGGAGAAATTTTTGGGAATCTTCACTAAAATTCACATAACTTTCTCATATGGAATCGGAATTACAAAATTCTTGGATCATTCGAAAGCGTTTTATAAGGGATATGTGGTGACATGATATAGATATTATTTTGATTTGTCTACTATTTCTTCATCTTGTGATCTTCGGAAAGGTATGGTTCATGCTTTTGGGTTTCTCTTATGATGGCACATGTCTCTCATGGATAGAGTTCATCTTTGATCTTAGTATGTGAGCCTCTATATTCGTATATATATTTGGAGTCATTATGGAGGATATCATGATGGTTTTGCATAAATTTATGCTATGATATGATACATTTTATGATGATAATGCATGTGATAATGATGTACACTCTATAATGTTGATGCACCCCTATACAATATGATGTACATGCATACCATAGTGTGATGATTCTCACCTTGTCATTATGATGTGTACTTGATGTTGATGATGCATACACGGTGCACAATGATTTGGTGATGATGAGGATGCATAATTTACGATGATGATGCATACCTATGATGATGATGCATGACGATGCATGCCTTATGTTCAGTGAAAGGAGAGCAGAATTACTTGTTCAATAATTGTGTATAATGAGGTGTACAATGATGTATATTAGAAGTGTATGGAAGTGAAATGAATTGCTAGTATACAGGGATGATTTGACAGTGATTAGAGTGTAGAGCTTATCAGCAGCAGATTCAGAGTTTGGTTTGACAGGTTCACAAGTTCGACAATATTTTTCTTATCTTGGTGGTAGGACAAGGCAAGGAAAGGAGGTTGCAGCCAAAAAAATAGGGAGTTGTAGCTTCCTTCATGTTCTAGCCTGTAAATTAGGAGGTTGTAGCCTCCTTATAGATGTAGTTGAAAAATTGAAGTCTTTGTAATAAGGGGGTTGTTTCCTCCCTCTAGTTATTTCTGGAAAACTATTTTAAAAAGGCTTACGTGGTTTTACCCCTAGGACTTGGGTTTCCACATCAAAAATTATTGTGTACTGTGCATCTTGTTATTTTCATACGCATAGATGATATGCTATGATTGGTGATCAACAACTTGCTTTTGATTAAAATTTTTATATTGTGCAAATACTGATTAACCCCCCTCTCAGTATTTCAATAATTGGTATCAGCGATGGGTTCCTTCAAAATAGACTAACCGATGGAAAGAAATCATGGGAAAGTTTGATAAACAAAGCAAAACTGGAATGTACCCTTGTTTGATGGGAGAAACTAAGTATTATAGAGCATAAGGATGAGAGACTTCATATAAGCTCAAGGAATAGAAATATGGAAAAGTATCGAGAATGGGTACAAGGTACCATAGATTGTACCAACAGATGCAGCTGAGTTGGCTCAATACAACAACAACTCAAAGTCCAGAAATCACCTTCTAGGTGCTATAAATGAATCTATCTTCAACAAAGTGATGCACTTCCCCTATGTAAAATAAATGTTGGGAAAACTCCAAATGACATATGAAGGATATAGAAAAGTCAAGGAATCCAAACTTCAAACATACAGAAGGCAATTTGAACATTTAAGGACGAATGAAGACAAAGACATAACATCCTATATTCTTCGAGTTGATCAACTTGTGAATAACATCAGAGGTTTGGGAGAAGAAGTTGAGGAGGCCATAGTTGTTCTAAAATTTCTAAGACCTCTTCCCAAAACGTTCAAATCTAAGATCTCTACACTAGAATAAAGAACATATATGAAGACTATGACAGTAGATCAACTGCATGGGACTCTTGTGGCTTACGAAATGAGAATGGAAGACAAAGACACATCAAGAAAAGAAGCAACATTCAAGGTATCCTCCAAACAACATGGGAAGAAAAAATCAACAAAGGACAAGCCAACAAGTTATGAATCTAATGATGAATAAATATCCAACTTTGTTCGGAAATTGAAGAGAGGCACTGGGAAATAAAATGTAAGCTACCTCTTAAATGTTTTTCATGTGGAAAGATAGGTCGTTTTTCTTCTAAATGTCTGGATGCAAGGAAATCAAATAGTGATGAATATGGAAGCTTCAAACCCTACAATAAGTATAATAATTACAAGAATAATGACAGAGGGAAGTTTGCAAAGAAGAAAATTCTCTATACAAAAAGGGAGAAGTACATCTCATCTAGTGGTGACTCCAACAATGACAGTGGCAGGGACTCTGATGATGATGGAGAACCAAATAAGGCACTCTTTATGGAAATAAACTCAAATGAGGATCCTAATGGTGATGAATAATCTAAAGTTGAAGGTGAAGTAGATATTGAAGTAGAACTTATAAGCGCCTTGAAAGAGTTGAAGAAATATAAGAAGGAAAATAGGGTACTTAAGGAGGAGGCACAAAGATTTGAACAAATCATTGTTGACTTAATGGTCAAACTGGAAGAAGCAAAGAGAATCAAATACTCTCTCACTGAACAACTGATTGAAAGTGTGAAAGAAAAAGAAATCATGAAGCTGAGATAGTATCTCTGAAGACAAAAATACAGACAAAATATATTGACAAGAGTTATGAGAACAAATCCAATATTCTAGAACAAATCATCAGCAATCAGAATCCATTCTTCGACAAGACCGGTATAGGATACAAGAAGAATACTGATGAAGCCTCAATCTCAATGATGATAGGTAATGAAGAGAATCCAAGAAGTTATATAGAAGTTTCCAAGGACTCCACAAATGAAAAAGAGATCGAATGTCAAACAAAACAACCCATATCAAAAGCTGGGCCAGCAGAAAGACCAGATCTCAGAAGAGCACCTCCTTCATATGTTCCAAGATATGGATATCTATTTTATAGTCATTGCTTTACATGTGGAAGATTTATACACAAAGCTATAAATTGTTTTCAAAGAAGAGCTTTTGAAACAAGGCATAACCATGCAAGCCTCAAATGACCACAGTGTAGTAACAGATTTGGTCCCTTGAGATCAGAAATAGAATGTTACAAGTGTAACAACTTTGGACATATATCCAAAGATTGCAGAATGAATATACCAACAGTAAGAAATGAGGAAATGTCCAACAAGGTATGGATCAAATGCAAGAACAACTACGAATGTGGAATTTCTCTTCAAACTCATAATTACAACTCTGGTAAATGGTATGTTGATAGCGGTTTATCCAAGCATATGACAGGTGACAGAAGTGCGTTTGTCAATATTGAAAAGGATAAATGATTTGTATGTTTTGGGATTAACAATTTAGCAAAATTATTGGGGAAGGGTATAGTAAATCTCGGAAGTAAAAAATCCTCGGATGAAAATGTCTTGCTTGTAGACAACATGAAGCACTATCTGCTAAGTGTCATTCAGATGTGTGATCAAGGACATGAACCCACATTCAACTCAAAAGTATGAAAAATAAGGAAGCAAGTGTCAGGAAAGTTAGTAGCCACAACGACTAGGACTCCCAACAACATATACATGTTGGATGAGATTGAGTCCGATAAATGTCCCTTGGGAAAAGAAGATGAAAGCTGGCTTCAACACAGAAGAATGAGCATATACATTTTGACAATTTGGTCAAAATATACAAAAACCAAGTAGTACGGAATATTACAAAAGTTACAAATCCCTCTAACTCTGTATGTGAATAGTGTCAACATGGAAAACAATCAAGATTATATTTCAAGACAAAAGAGAATTCTTCAACAAAACCTTTGGAGCTCGTTCACATTGACCTATGTGGAGCAACCAAGAGCAAAGGACTGAATGGTGAAAAATATTTCGTTCGAGTTATTGATGACATGGGTATGCCTTCTCAACAGGAACTTAGAATCTTTTGGATGTTTTAAGACATTCAAGGAACTGGCTGAAAATGAAATAGGGTCACGAATCAAGTGCCTAAGATCTGACAATGGTGGAGAATTCACTTCAGATGAATTCAACAAGTACTGTAAAGAGCATTGAATAAAGAGATATTTTTTATTAGCCATAACACCTCATCAAAATTGTGTTACTGAAAGAAATAATAGATCATTAATGGAAATGGCTCGAACCATGTTGAATGAATCCAAGTTGAATGAAATTTTTTTGGGACACGCAGTTCATAGAACAGTACACATCTTGAACATAGTATTACTTGGAAGTAAAAATGATAAAACTCCCTATGAGCTATGGATAGGAAGAGTGGAGAATGTACGACACTTCATAATTTTTATAAGCAAGTTCTACATCAAAAGAGAAGATAAGAATATTGGAAAATTTGACTCTTGAGTCGACAAGGGAATTTTCGTTGCATATTCATCCAAAAGGAAAGCTTACAAATGCTACAATTTGAGATTAGAAGAGGTGATGCAAAGTATCAACGTGAATATAGATGAGGGAATACTAACATAATCCAAAGAAGACTCAGAAGAATCAAACGATGAAGAAGAGGAAGTTTTCGATCAGAAAGAAATGAAGAAAATTAAAATGGAAGAACAACTAGATGAAGAACAACTCTCAGAAGATGGAGAACATAATCAAATAACTGTGGAACAAGAATAAAATAATGATCAAAATATACCTCAGAACATGTGCCAGAAGAATCATCTGTTAGATCAAAGTTTTGGTGATAAGGATGCCAGAGTAGGAACTAGAAGAAGACTATCCGGAAGAAATGAGTAGTTAAACTTCTATCTATTGTCTACAACTGAACTGGGAACTTTTGCATAGGCCATTATAGATGAGCAGTGGGTTAAAGAAATGGAAGAATAACTAGATCAAATTGAGAAGAGTGAAAATGGGAAATTGTTCTTAAACCAAGAAACAAGAGTGTGATCGGCACAAAGTGGGTTTTCAGAAACAAAATGAATGAAGAAGGGTAGGTGATCAGAATCTAGGCTCGAATGGTTTGTAAAGGCTATGCTCATATCGAAGGAATAGAATTTTTTCATGTCCCCTAAATTTTGATCACCAAAGTGTTTACCATGCAAAAACTCCTAGGGGTTCCATGTGACATTAATTGCTATAGCCTAGGAAATTTTGTCAAAACATTATCTATGAGGATTATACTTAGTTTCATTTTTATTATTAATTAATTTTTGTGCAAATAATATGTGGAATAAATATTTCCATGTTAGGAGGGCACAATGGGCAAGCCAACTTGGCAAGGAGAGAAACTGTATGACAAAATCAATCAGATACAAAAAAGGAAAGTGCTAAAATCCAAAGAAAAGCATCCAGGAACAAAGCAGGAAACAATTGACTAAAGGAGGGCATGGTTTCCTTTTGGAGGCTCAGTCTCAAAAGTAGGAAAGACATAAAATATATCATAGGGAAAAGCTGGAAACAATTGGCCAAGAGAGGGTGCAATTTCCTTTTGCAGGCTCAACACAAAAGTAGGAAAGGAAGAAAAAGATGTCATAAACAAAAGCAACAACTCTAGACCTAAGGAGGATGCAGTTTCCAAGTTAGATGAATGACATAGATAGGGAAACAACTCACATGGTCCATACTTTACACTTACTCAAGGAGGGAGCACCACTTGGCTAAGGTTATGGTTTGACCAAGGGGAACTTGCCAAGAAGGTGAGTGACATTCCCAACAAGTCACCAGTGATCTAGTTAAAGGCAATTCGAACTACTTTACTTAGTTTTATTGATGATTGTTTTTTTTCATGTGAAGAATATCTTCTACTGAGTGTTGTGCCTCAGTATTTTGGGAGATGTGCCCCAAGTCCTTCCTTCCCCTCTCTTCTTCTTCCCTTTCTTTCTCATTGCAGGTGTTGGAGAGATAATGATCAACACCATAGTTAGATCATACATATATTTCAGCCATTCTCTCCA
The DNA here is from genome assembly GCA_001517045.1 of Pseudotsuga menziesii. Classification (NCBI taxonomy): domain Eukaryota; kingdom Viridiplantae; phylum Streptophyta; class Pinopsida; order Pinales; family Pinaceae; genus Pseudotsuga; species Pseudotsuga menziesii. Next base: position 804,340 of record LPNX010230368.1, read on the forward strand.
GTGAAGTAGAGCTTGAGTGAAGCAAAAGCTTCACCTACGCTCCCATTCATCTTGATGTTAGATTTGGGCCTCCTGCCCATTGTTTTGAGTCCCATTTTGGAGTGATCAGTCCTCCAAATTATTCTTGATGTGCACTATTCCATAAAATATGATTTAATTTTTATATTAGAATTATCGACTCACAACTTTGCAAGAAGCGGTAAGTAGAACTAGAGACCTAGAAGATGTAATTTTGAGGACCTCCCAGATCCTGTATGCCTCTTAAATTGTATAATAAAATACTTTCGGTGTTAAAATTTCCTTCCCATGGAAAGAAATATTACTCCTACAAGGATCGGGATGAGTTGAGGAGGAAAAAGATTTGTTTTTCCTGCCAAGAACCTTGGGTTCCAAGACACAAGTGTGTGAAGGGGAAGGCACACTACATTGAAGTGTTCTCCAAAAATGATGATGATATGGTGGAAGAATCTGAGATGGTTGATGGAGAATATGAAACAGATGAGTAAGATGAGCATCTCCCTCAAACCAACAACAAAATTGTAGTACTTAATGGGGTACCTCGGTTCCATACATTGAGGTTGAAAGGAGTACTGCAAGGCCAAAGAATCACAGTCCTTGTATGTGGGGGTGCAACCCATAATTTTATTGATGTAGCCCTGGTGGAGAAAATAAATTTTCCAACTGATTCCTTTGAAGGATTCATTGTGGTTATCCCGGGAAACCATACCATGGAATGCAATTGGTGGATTCCAAACTTACAAGTGAGTCTTGGAGACTACATAGTGAAACACAACTTTTATGTTGTCAATGTGGAAGACACCAACATGGTGTTGGGAGGTCAATGGTTGTACTCCATTGGAGAACACTCCATGAATTACAAAATACCCTAGATAATTTTCAAGGATACTAATGGGAAGCCTATGGTTCTGAAGGTTATGCACACTTACCTAAGCCAAGTAATTTCTTCCAATAGTATGGTATCCATTCTTAGACATGGGGAGATTGAATGGGCTGTCAAGTGCCATATTACCAATGAGGGAACTACTGCCAAAGTTTCCTACCAACCCAAAGATATAAAAAGTTGTTGCACAAGCACATGGGTTTTTTTGAAAACCTTCCACATGTCAGGCCACCTGACTATGGAATTGAACATAGAATTGATTTGGAAGTTGGTACACTTCCAATAAAAATACACCCCTATAGGCATCCAAAGAGGTTCAACAATGAGAATGAGAAGGCCATAAAGGAAATTCTTGAGTTGGGTCTCATTAGACCAAGCTCCAGTCCTTTTTCTTCTTCGGTGGTTCTGGTGAAGAAGAAGGATGAGACACTCAGAATGTGCATAGAATACCAGGATTTGAATATGAAAACCATAAAGAACTGGTGCCCAAATCCTCAGATTGATGAACTGATAAATGAACTGCATGGAGAAAAAATATTCTCCAAAATAGACCTTCGGTTAGGATACCATCAAATCAGAATGAGGGAGGAAGACATATAGAAGACAACCCTCTGTTGTCATTTTGGTCACTTTGACTTTTTGGTCATGCCATTTGGATTGACTAATTCTCATGTAACCTTCTAGTCATGCATGAACAAGGTGTTCATTGAGCATCTTCATAAGTATGTCCTTGTATTCTTTGATGATATTTTGATTTATAGTAGGACATGGGAGGAGCACCTGTTTCACTTGGATGTGGTGCTCAAAATACTTGCAGATCAACCCTTATTTTCTAAGCTATCAAAGTGTGAGTTTGGCATGACCAAAATCCTCTGTCTCAGTCATGTGATATTCCAAGAAGGAATCAAGGTACACCAATAAACGATAGAGGCAATATCGGGTTGGCCAAGCCCAAGGAACCTCATTGAACTAAGAGGATTCATTAAAATTTGTAACTACTACCACAGATTTGTCAAAGGATACTCCTGGTACACCATACCCTTGACATATTTGACTATGAAGGGTGCATTTAGTTGGAATGATGAGGTTGAACAATCTTTCCAAAAGATGAAAGAGATAATGAGAAGCTATCTAGTACTTTCCTTTCCTGATTTATCCAAAGATTATGTGCTGGAATGTAATGCCTCTGGAGAAGGAATTGGAGTTGTTCTGATGCAAGAGAGGAACCCTATTACATTTGAGAGTAGAAAATTATAGCCTCATGCCAGGTTGTATTCAATCTATGACAAGGAGATGCTATCCATTATGGACGCATTGGACAAGTTCCAACAGTATTTGGTGGGAGGTAAATTCATAGTAAAGACTGATCACAACAGTCTTAGACACTTCCTAACCCAGAAAGAGCTCAATGACAGGAAACATACTTGGGTGAGAAAATTCCAATCATATGACTTTGATATTGAATATAAAAATGGGAAGATGAATGTTGTGGCTAATACACTCTCTCGTAATCCCACACTCTCTTTGTTGCGTATGCTAAATGAGTGGAAGATACAGTTGGCCACCGAATATTCCAAGGATCAGTTTGCTTGTGAATTTTTGGATGGGGTAAGCCAGAATGAAGAGTACAAGGTACATGATGACCTCATCTACTACAAAAAAAAAATCCTTAGTGCCTGGATCTGCACTAAAGAAGAATATTTTGGAAGCTACACATGATGCACCAGTGGCTGGCCACCCTAGTTTTCTAAAGACTTACCAGAAAGGTAAGGGAGAGATTCACCTGGAAGGGCCTCAAAGATGATGTTCTCATGCATATGAGGGAATGTTCTATATGTTAACAGAACAAAGTGGATCACACACACCCTGTTGGACTCCTCGAGCCTCTTCCTATTCTAGAACAAAAATGGGAGAGTGTCTCCATGGACTTTATCACTGGGTTGCCAAAGTATCAAGGAAAAGACAACATTTATGTGGTGGTTTCCAGGTTGAAAAATTTGCACACTTTTTTTGTATTCATACTCACTATTTCAACTAGTTAGGTTGCTGCTCTATTCTTCAAGGATATTTTTTAGATTGCATGGATTGCCAAGGACTATAATCAATGACAGAGATAGAAAGTTCACTAATGCCTTTTGGTAGGAACCATTTGGGCTGGTTGGAACAAACCTAAACATGAGCACACGATATCACCCCCAGACAGATGGACAAAATGAAAGGGTGAATCAATGGCTTGAAGGTACATTCATAATTATGTTACAGGACAACAAAGAGCTTGGGAAACTTGGCTCCACCTGGGTGAGTTCTGCAATAATACTACCTTTCATGCTTCTATCAGAATGACCCCATTTCTGTCCTTGTATGGGTATGAGGCTCCAAATTTTGTATATTTAATGTTTGGAGACTCTACAGCCCAAAAAGCTAAAGATTGGTTGCAGGAAAACCAAGAAATTCTAAGGGAATTGAAGGAGAATTTGTAGATGGAATAAAACCAAAAAGAGTTGTATGTAGATAAGCACTTAATTGACAGAGTATTCAAGGTAGAAGACTTAGTCTACCTAAGGCTGCAACCTTACAGACAACATTCTTTGAAGAAGAAAGGGGTTGAAAAAATTTAGCCAATATTCTATGGGCCCTACAAGATTCTAAGAAAAGTTGTTGAAGTGGCCTACAAGTTGGAACTGCTAGCAGAGAGTAAAATCCATAATGCTTTCCATGTATCTTGTTTGAATAAAGGAGTTGGAAAATAGATAGTGGCATCAGAAGAAATTCCACCCCTAGATGATGAAGGCCATTTGGTCTTAGTACCAGAGAAAGTGTTGTTGGGTAGAGAAAGGAAATTGAGGAACATAACTATCAAAGAATATTTGATATAGTGGAAAGGATTACCCAGTGAAGATGCTACTTGGGAGGGTGAGAATATCTTGCAACACTTTTATTTGCTTTTGCTTGGGGACAAGCAGATTTAGGAGGGGAGGACTATCGTGTCCCCTCAATTTTGATCACCAAAGTGTTGACCATGTCAAAACTCCTAGTGGTTCCAAGTGACATTAATTACTCTATCCCAGGGAATTTTTTCAAAACCTTGTCTATGAGGATTATAATTAGTTTTGTTTTTATTATTAATTAATTAATTTGCAAATAATATGTGGAATTAAGCTTTCCATGTCAAGAGGGCACAATGGGAAATCCAACTTGCAAAGGAGGATAATTAGAAATTGTATGACAAAAGAAACCAAATAAGAAAAAGGAGAGTGCTAAAATTCAAAGAAAAGCAACCATGAACAAATCAGGAAACAATTGACTAAAGGAGGGCATAGTTTCCTTTTGGAGGCTTGGTCTCAAAAGAAGGAAAGACAGAAAATCTGTCATAGGGAAAATCATGAAACAATTGACCAAAGGAGGGTGTAGTTTCCTTTTGGAGGCTCAGCATAAAAGAAAGAAAGGAAGAAAAAGTTGTCATAGACAAAAGAAACAACTATGTGCTTAAGGATGGTGTAGTTTCCAAGTTATATGAATTACATGGACATGGAAGCAACTCACATGGTCCCTACTTTCCAATTAATGAAGGAGGGTTCACCACTTGGCTAGGGTTAGGGTTTGAGCAAGGGGAACTTGCCCAACATGTGAGTGACTTGCCCAACACATCACCAGTGATATATTGACAGGAAATTTGAGATTCTTTGCTTAGTTTTGTTGATGATGATTTGTGTTCATGTGAAGCATAACTTCTACAGAGTGTTTTTCCTCAGTGTTTTGGGAGATGTGCCCCAATTCCTTCCTTCCCCTCTATTATTCCTCCCTTTCTTTCTCATTGTAGGTGTTGGAGAGATAATTATCAGCACCATATTCATATCAGACATATATTTCATCTATTTTCTCCAGTGAAGTGAAAGCTTCACCTACGCTCCCATCCATCTTGATGTCAGATTTGTGCCTCATGCGCACTATTTTGAGTCCCATTTTCGAGTGACAAGTCATCCAAATACTTATTTATGTGAATAAGTCCATAAAATATGATTAATATCTCTGAAATACTGTAATAATTTAATCCAATAATCTCACATGTTAATTTTTCCATGAATGAGCTTTAATTTGTCCTTAAATGAGGGGTTTGATCAATTTAATGCAATGATAAATGAGTAATGGCCATGAACATGAGTCTAAATGGTGTAATTTGTTAATTAAAGATATTTTAATCTCTGTTAAATTCCATTATCATGTATTATGTCTTTCTGATACAAATTTCATGCACTTCTGTACACCCTAGCTAGATGACTAGGAAAAATTGACTAGTCTCACAATTTATTTAATTCTGAGAGTTATGTGCATCAGAATGAAATTATGGAAGTTTTTTTATGTTATTAACTGAACCCTATGTCCATCCAAACATTCAAACTTAAATTTAGTTGGATCCGTACCTGATTTGAATAGCCTCCTCTACGCAGAGCCTCTCTGAGCCAAAATTGCCAAAATTTCCCAAATCTCTAATAACAGCCCAAAATACTCCCTGAAGTGTGATTGGTTGTATAAAATTTTATTTGAATCCTATTATCAGCTATTTAACACATCTAAACCTTGTGAAATCCTCTAGTCGATTGCATTTGAAAAATTCTTCCTAGTTTCACGGTTAGGTGACCCATAAGCATGGGAGTAAGTCTCAGCATAGATTATTCCAAAACCTAAATTGTCCCTGATATAAATGTGGTAGGGAAGATTATTTCTCATTCCTAAAATATTCCTTTTTTTCTTCCTAGATCCTGCTTCCCTTCTCATAAATGGCTCAGCAAAATACCTTTATCTTCCTGGTCTAAAAATTGACTAAGTGAGTGTAAGTTTTATATCATAATTTTACATTAAATTTGCAGCAATTTAGTGTTCTGATCCGTATATCAGATCCAGGGACATTAAAATTTTGAATAAAAATTTTCATGAGTAGCCATAAAGGAATCTATCAGAATGATATTGCATTATGCTTGCTCCAAAGACATCAAAGTGTATCAAATGGACGTAAAATCATTCTTCTAAACGGGGAATTAGAAGAATAAGTTTACATCAAACAAACAGAAGGATTTCAACTTTCAGAAAACAAGGACTATGTATGTAGACTCAAAAGGGATTTATATGGGCTAAAGAAAGCTCCTAGAACTTGGTACTTCAGATTAGACAGGTACCTGCAACAACAAAAATTTAAGAGGGGAAGTGGAGATAACAATCTGTACATCAAGAAGGAAAATTCCAACATAATCATCATTGAATTTTATGTCGATGATATCATCTTTGAAAGTGATTATGGTTCCATGAGTCAACAATTTTCTAAGGACATGAAGAAAGAGTTTGAAATGTCATTAGTTGGTGAATTGACCTTCTTCTTGGGACTCTAGATATGTCAAAGAACAGAAGGCATTTTTATTGCTCAGATGAAATATTGTAAACCTGTGAGTACTATTAGATAATCAGTTGTAAACTCAACAAGGAAGATTAATCTAAATAAGTTTATCAAAGGCTCTATAGATCAATGATTGGTAGTATTCTATATGTAACAACCTATGATGCAGGTCAATGGACAAGTTGCAAGATTCCAAGCCGCTCCAAAGGAAACTCACATTATATCAGTTAAAAGGATCTTCATATATCTCAAAGGGACTATGGAATTTGGAATTTGGTAACCAAAAGGAAAAGAGATAACATTGATAGCTTATTCATATGCATATTGGGTAGGATGTGTTGACGGTAGAAGAAGCACTAGTGGAACAACATTTTTTCTAGGAAATTGTCTTGTACCTTGGTCAAGCAAAAAATAGTCTTCAGTGTCCTTATCAACCGCAGAAGCATAATATATAGAAGCAACAACTTGTTGTACTAAGATTCTTTGGATGAAAAAAACCATGCAAGACATACACATGACATGTAATGAGCCAATTCCAATATGATGTGACAATATGAATGCCACCAGTATCTCCAAGAATCTGGTTATGTACTCCAAGACCAAGCACATTCTAATCAAATTTCACTTTCTCCAGGAACAAGTTACAGAAAAGAATATCAAGTTGGAATATATCGAAACAAAAGAACAGGTTGTAGACATTTTTGATAAGCCTCTCCCAAGAGAGACTTTTGAGTACCTTAGAGAAAAATTAGGAGTCATAAGATCTTCAACAACACAAAAAAATGACATGGGGAGCATGACATATCTACCCTTTTCCATTAATGGCAAAGGGGTAGAAAAAGTTGAGCAAGGAAAGTAAAGGAATCCTGCTCTAAGGGGGAGATTGTGGATAAAGGAAGCTAGGAATCTCATTCAAAGGGGGAGATTTGGATTTGCCATTAATGAAAAAGGGGGAGATTGTTGACTAAAATTGTCATTGATTCCAAAACGTGCATGCCAAGGAGATTGTTGATGGTAACAAGTGTGGGTCGATGTGCCTTAGTGCCCCTCGAGGAGCCCTTGAGGGTTAGAAGTTAGTCAATGTCAAACGAGACCTTTTGACCTCATCCAATCCCAAGTCTGAAGCCCTTGGAGCCCTTTGGACAATGGAAAAATCCCTAAACACCTTGTAGAGTGTTTGAGTAACCCTAAGTTGTTTTATGGTTCCCTAGTACCACAACCTATGCCTTAGTACCCTAGAAAGATTCATTGATGGGTTAAATAAGTGTAGAACTTCAAAGATTCCAAATGACCTATTATGTGGTCATTTGTGTTTTTAATGAGGTCATGGTACCCTAGGAGAATTATAGGCACCCACACACCTTGATACCCTTGATATGATGAGTATATGGTGGAGAATTCCTCCTTGTTTATGTTAAGTATGTGGATATGAAGACCATTGAATCCCTCATGCATTTGATGATTTCCATTAAATCCTTTGACCTTGGAGCTTATGCATAAGGTAACATGGTCTTTGACACCTTTATGTGTGGAGTCTTGATGTCCTGTACAAATTGAATATTGTAAGGGTATTCGACTAACAATTTGCAAATAAATCTGTTAGGTAGAAATATTGTCGTTAATTACGTTGTAGTATTTTCCCAACTATTTAATTTGTCAATTTGAGGTTCGTAGGATTACGAAGCGAATGAAAAATATATGCAGGAATGAAGTGAAATTTAATCTAATCTAACCCCCCTTGAAACTGAGACTAATCTAATCTAACCCCCTTAAGCTGAAACACACGATTGAAGGTAAATTGCATAAGAATAAACTAACTAAGAAAACTTGAAATTGCATAAAGGAATTACAACATATGATGAGCAATGAGACAACACATGTGAACTCACATTAACAATAAATAAATCTTAATTTACATCACAAGAATCAATGACAAATCATGAAAGCATCAAAACTAAGATTATGAGAAAAAGCTAAGAATCCCCTTCTCCATATTACAAAGTCAAGACTATCTTCTACAATATGAGACTAATCTTCCCCTAATCTACCATTCCCCCAAATGAAGAGAGAGAACTCTCTTTTATACATGAATTTATTTGAGAAGAAGATAACTATCTCATAATGATAGATCCACTATTCTCTCAACCACTCTCAACTACTTTCCTATTATTACAAGATATGATCCCTTCAAATCCTCCACATGTCTCTCACAAATTCTCCACATGTATCTCATAAATCCTAGATAAGATATGCCAACCAAATCCCCATGATATTCTCCTTGGAATATTATTTGAATAACTATCTCCTTGAAATGGTGGAGGAGATATTTGAGAAGTATTTTCTTTGAATTAATCCTTCACATATTCCTACACATTATAAAGCTCATCCATACTAGATATATTAGTGAAAAACATGTTAATTTATAATATTTAATCATAAATTCACTTATAATACTAAAATGAATAAAGTGGAAAATAATAAGGTGAAACCCAAATATATGTATGGAAATGGTATAATGAAAGGTTAATGGGGCGATGAAATGTGAGGAATAGTGAAAGGTAAAGTGGATGAAAATATGACATTTCTGAGTCCCAACATCCTCCCCAACTAAATTTGTTAAATGTCCTCATGCAACCTTGCATGGATCCTCTTAAGAACTTTTGGCATCTGAACTATGGCTTTGATTAATAATGTCCTTTTAACAATGAATGTTTCCAAGGTGTGAAATACATGAGTAACGACTGAAAATTTCTTTATGGTTTGTTATTGTGTGACAACCATGAATACAAAGAATGTTGGTTCTTGTGTTAACAACATTCATTTCATTATTTGTTTTCTATCTGCATAATAATTTAACCATACACTCACTGGAAATGATAAGCTATCAATGTGCATATAAAAACATCACTGTGCATAAGAAAGCATTTTATTTATCTTTATGAATCATGCCAATATGTATATAAATCTATATGAAGCAAAGTGCAATAGAGGATTTGTCGGAAAAGAAATGTTGGTGAATGGTAAATGAGATATAAAAAATGGGTGATGGTTGTGAATGAAAATGGTATGATAGTAGTGAATATGTATTGAATATAGTTCTCCCTTCCCAACTGATCTGGTTGCATGTCCTCATGCAACCTAGCATGGGTTGTGAAATTGAAAAAAGAATGGAGAATGGTGAGGCAATTTTCCAAATTATTCATTGCTAGCATGTAAGGAATTTCATGATTAAAGTTTAGAAAACAAAATACCTCCACTTACCCAAAAATTAGATGAACGATGCAATAGTAATGTAGCTGCTTATGTTGGATCGTGGAATATGTCAATGCTACTATGACTATAACTACTTGATCATGGGAAATGTGGAGGGAGGAAAGTGGAACTGCGGTACTCTCATAGATATGAAGTCATGCTTCTTTAATTGCTAAAGGAGTCATGAGAAATAATATATAGTCTTCACCTGCTACAAAACCAAATGGTACAGTTCTAATCATGCCAATGTATGTGTCGAGGTCGAGCATGAAGAGAAATCATTGGATTACTGACCATTGACGAATGTTGTTAACCAATGCGAGGCAAACTCACCATTGATATCAATGAGTGCCAAGGTACCCAAGTACATCTTGCAAAGTGTGAATAGATGTGATGATGTTGAGCCACTTGCAAGATATGGCGATCAAGGGACAATGATGTATTCCCTTGATTGTCAGTGATAGAAATTTTGATTAAGGCATGCAAGCCTCCAGGTACTCAGAATGAACTCTAGTCTATATCCCATATAAGGTGCTGAGGTCGATGGGGAAAGACTTGTTGAAAGGTGGGCCTTAAGGAATCCCACATCAATCAACGTGATTTGGTACAAAAATATTGGTAGGACTATAAGTGAAAAGATCTCACGGTAAGTGGATATGGCAAGGCCATGAAGTCATGAAAAGGGAGATGGTTTTATTCAGAAGGAAAAATGGAATGGAAAAAGAAGGAAAAAATGAACTGAGAAAGATAAAGGGATGTATGCAACTTATAAAAATAGGCATGTGTGAAGAAATGACCAATAAAGCGATGGAAAGTGGACTTCAAGACATGGATGATGAAGGTGCTCTGAATGAGAAATATGGATAAACAACACATGACGCACATGATTTCATGAAAGGTTGATGTGTAACAACAAACGTCATGATATGTGTGATGAGAAGCAGGTCCTTCAAGCTATCAATAAATCATGTTTTTCTCTGAAAAATCTTGTGATTCCTAAAAATCACATCAGCATGAAATGCGAGCGTCTCTAAAAATGAAAACTTAGTACAAATCCTGCATGAAAATTTGTGAGATGTTCGAAAAACATAACATGAAGAAAGAAGTACGAATGCGGAAAATTAAAAAAAAATTATTTTTATACCTGTTGTTGTGCACTTGTTTTGTCGTTGATTGCTGCTAAAGTGACTCCAAGAAAAAACTTAGCGTAAATCACAAAATATGTTAGATATTCAGGAAATTGGAATGTCCATTTGCAATTTTGAATTTCAATATTTTTATTATTTTATTATTATTATTATTATTTTATAATGTTTTTCTTTATTTTCATGGTTTTATAATTTTTATTTATTTTTACATACCAAAGCAAAAATAAAAATAAAAACGGAAAAAAAAACATTCAAAATTTAAAAATTTTAATAGCCGTAACACCCACTTACAACATCACCTATAGGTACCACAACCAACTGTGACAGCCAACTGCGACACCACCTATAGATTCCATAGCTAGCTGTGACAACCAACTGCAACACCACCAACTACGACACACAAGAAACTCTCTGCGATGTGAGAAAATTGGTTCATTGTGCACTTTTATGGATTTTAAAATTAAATATCTTGGAACATAGCTCTGCATTGGCCACTTCTATCTAATGCTCGATTCCACAAAGTCATGTTGGTGCAAAAAAGGGCCATGTTCCTTTATGCACTTGTAATAATGCTCACACAATTGAAATCGCAGCCCAAGTTTTGGTATTGTTCATTCAGCTGGGATATAGGAATTCAATGCAACTGCTAGATCAAGTATAGTTTATCCAATCCATTCGATCTTGAACGTAAAACTTACCTCGCCTTCCTCCTTTTTGTGGTGTTAAGACCAATCCACTTGCTTCTACGACCATAATCTCTTTTGGTTCATAGCGTTCATCATCAAGCTTCAATGTGTAAACATGACACTATGTGATTGCTGAGTAGATATCGAGAACCATCGACTTTGCCATAAGCTTGAGTGATTACAATAGTTTGTTTCACTAATAATAAGATCTCAAAAAGGAATGGGAATAGGTATTAACATACTACAACAAGATAAGTATCACCGTGTGGAACAACATCTTCAGGTTCAGGCATAAAAAGACTTGGTGCATTATCCATTGAGATGCAGTTATCCAGTACTCTTCTCCATGATCAGTATAGCACCATGTGCTCTTAGCCACTCTTCACATTCAACAAACCCATCAAATTCATTACAGGATTTACATGAAGAATTATCCAGAAACAATGAGGTTGGTGAAACGTGATATATTGATCTAAAGATGTTGATTGATCTAACAATTGATGTGTGGATTGAATTTCTAGGATAGTGAGAAAATATTCAACCGATTCAACAAAATCATCAAAAATCACTTTCTCTCCCTGCAATTCAGTGGAAGGATCCAAATCTTCTGAAACGGCATAATCAATTTCCTTTTACTAATAGTATCGACTTTTGGATGGGACAGAACTGAAAGCAGGTTTACGTGTTATTCTTTTATTGAAATCTTCTTCAGGAAGACTAAATTGGATCTTTTCTGGTGAAATCAAATTTGGAAAAGTATGAACTAAATAGGTTGGTATTCAGATTTTTTCTGGTTTCATTCTTATCCACCTTAGCGGACTTAGACAACCCGGTATTTACAATGCTCACTTCAGCAAGGCAGATTTCATATTCTAGTGCATTCAAGATGAGATCAAAATAATTCTTATTCTCTAGTTTCAAATGCAGTGTTTGCTGAAGTTTCTTCGCTTATATAAAAACTACCGAATTCCACTTTCTCCAGATCAACATCAGGGTTGTGAGGCATGGGAATATCTCCCTCCTTCTCTACATTTTATGTTTGTAAATTTTCCAGTGATCAATTATAACGTTGGCGTGGTCTTTCAAGAATGATTGTTTAGATATACCCCAGGAAATACTGTCATCAAACGACCCATTTGAGTGCTTCAAAATGCAGTCAGTTTGTCTCTAATTATTGCCTCTCGGCTATCGGCTATCACTTTCGAAGGTAGGCCATCGTCCGAGGTAAATCTTAACCATGAATTTGTTCCATAATTTCAAGTATCATCCAGCACGGAGTGACCACAAAAATGAAAATTATCGTTAAATATGGAAGAGATAAATTGGCAAGAAGATTGTTGTAAACCAAATTGATACACAATTGAACGATAAATGGGGTTTTAGTTTTGCAATCTCCGGCAGGAATATCTCTTTATTCAATTGAACATACAATTCTTAGGAGGGGATTCCATATTGAAGATACTAAGGGATGAATACTGATCGCATAAATTGCGTTAAATGATTACGATTGTTGCAATCATATCGGTCAGAATTGAATTCCTTTCCTTTTGGGATATGAATCTAAAAATGGATCTACTTACCTTGTCTCTGTAATTCTTTAAAAATTATGAGGGCCAACATCCCAAACTTTTGACAAATATTCTTTTTTTCTTAGTACAAGGATGGGAAGCATGGGAAATCAACCAACAATCACAGAAAATCATTAGCCAGAGGGACGATAGAAAAAGCAATAGATGCATGTTGTGTATCGAAGCTGATGCGGTGGAAATTGTTGTGGAGGCGGATTAGAAAATGAAGGAAAGCATAGTGGGTTCAGTTTCAAGGAAATCCACTAATAATTGAATCTAAGATAGGACATGCCTACCCTTCCTCCTAGAAATGCTCAGGCATTGTCGATACTAATATTAGATCTATTGCCCTCTGATGCAATCCCCATCTACCCTCCTTATATCTGTTGTGAGAATTTCCAGACTTCCTTGGATCAATTATCATGCCAGGGAAATAAAATGGTTATCGAGGTTTGTTTATATTTTAAGTGAGATTAGAAATTCTAGTAGTAAAAACCACCCTAAACGTATTTTCATCAATCAAGGTATCAATACGTTAAATATTTTTTCTGCTTCTGCCTATGGTTGGCTCATGAAATATTTCTATTTTTATCTAACAATGTTATGTGATATCAAGGAAACAACGAATTTTGTGAGGATTTTTAGCAATCAACACTGTGCTAAAATAGTAATTTCACAATGACTTAACAGAGGAATCCTATTTCTTTGTGCCATAGTCCAGAAATGAGATCGGGTCCCGAAACTCCACTAGATTAGGCAATCATTTTTTTCTTTATTTGTTTTGGACTTAACTAAAACTCATATTTCAATGAGTTTATTGTTTTCATATTTTGGCGGGGATATATGAATGCGAAAATATGGTAGCCACTAGAGCCAAAAAAAAGAAGACACATTGCGCCATATAGTGACTGTTTTAGTGTGGAATAGTCATTGTATCAATATGTAGAAGTTTAGTTTCATTTTAATTGTCTATTGTTTTGTAGGTTTAAACCAACAATGAACCAAACCAAAACAGAGGTTGAATGGCTGAAATAGTTAAGTATAAAATTTTATGCATGCAAACCAAGAACCGAGATGATCACATGCATGATATTGTTTCAGCTGATGTTTCATCTTGGAGTTGCAGCTTCAGCATTATAATTTCAGGGATTGTTTTAGTTTACAATTCCAAAGAATGCACTCGCAACCAGAATTAATTTTCCACGGGGGGTTCACTAGCAAGGAAATATTATATCACGTCCATTCATATTGGGGGTTTGAATACTCCTAAAATCCTTAAAAATATATTTCCTTGTATAAAGGGAACAAGGGGGTTTCTTAATTTGACATAGAGATATAAATATTGGGGGTTCTCTATTTGGGTGGGCCAAGGAATGAAATTCAAATCGTGTGATATCTATATATATTATTCATATATTTGGAGGTCTCCCACAAAGACATGTTGAATGCCTCCATGGTTGAATGCAAACATGTCCATGCACTGCGAGAAAAATGGCATTTAAGCCTCACATAAAATTATTGTATATTAAAATGTTTAATTTCAAATCATTTTTCTATAATATTATCATTATGCTTATGATTTTATTTTTTGTTAAATAGCTTTTTAATGAAAATATTCATATCATTATGTTAATCATATTATAATATCATTCGTTTAAATCTTAATTCCAATTGCAATCTAACTCCATAAATACATCTTAAAAAATACCAAATAATTTGATTATATCATTGGATCATATACATAAAAAAATTGAGGATTTTTTACTTAGTTTCATAGATAAGCCTCTTTCCAATTAAATAAAATTACAAATATTCCAAAATATGATACTTCTCGACCCAAGGAAAAACAATAACCTCTTGGATAACTAATGTTAAATTTATATGGGAGTGTCATTTAATTTATTTTAAGAATTTAAATAGGAAATGAAGAGAATCTTCTCTAATTTTCAACTAATTTTGATCTTGTATAGATATAGAAATGAGATTCATTTGTTGTGGAAGAATCTATGTTCAATAAACTTGGAATAATTTAAGCATAGGAAGATACCTTAACATAATTTATCAAAACAATAAGAGTGTTATTTTACCATATTTTACTAAGCATGTATTAACAATCGCTTACAAATAGCTTTAAAAAAGAATAGAAAACATTTATTAATATTATCAAAAATATTTTATGCAGTTTAATTTATTAATATTATAGAAAACATGAGCTCTCTATGGCTATAATTGTAGTTACATGAGATAAATTTGGTAGATTAGCAGGTGTTAGTGTGAAACATGTGCAATTCTCATATTTTCTAAGCATTGCACTAACTATTGGACTATCTGTATTTTACATTCTTTGTTACATTGATATGTTGATAGGGTTTCCTTTATGTGTTTTTCCTTCCCTATTACTATTGCGTTGGGTCTTCCACTATCCAACGCTACAAATGAATCAGTAACCCTTGCAATCCTACTGGGATAATTACTAGCATTATACTATATTTTATTCATCATCTTGTTTGCTTATACTAATATGTGTTAGGGATATTGTTGTTACAACTTTACAATATGATTCAAAGGGGGTGTTAAGAATGGGTTCACAAAATGGATACCTACAATATATGGTGAAACTGGAGGTTTTCTTATTTGGAAATATATATTGTGAGGGAGATTCAATAATACAATTTTAGGAAGAATTTTCCAATATTGAGTGAAATAAGGGATATTTTTTAATATCCTATGAATGAACGTGATATATAACAAGTTCACTAAGTGAACCCCCCGTGGAATTTGCAGGCCATTTTTATTTTACAAATTGAAAATGTTTTAGCAAATGGAGATAAATGATTTGCAAATTAAGGATGAAATCGATTAGGCATGTTTGCAAACATTAATTTATTCTTTCTTAGAAACGTTAGAAAACATCCTACATTCTGATCCTTGTGATCGTACGAAGCGCAAAGGAGAGCATACTTATTTTGGGTGAAAGAAAATACTAAAAATAAAATCCTACCTACTCTATGCTAATTGGGATTTAGAAAACAATTACATGTAGTTAAATATCCAATGTAGGCATTCACGTAACAACAATAAAAATATGTTCAATGTTAATTTTGCAAATAGAAGATGAGGATAAATAGAAATGTGTGAAATTAGTTTATGTGACTGTGAATTAACTAGAAAAAAAGAAAAAATAACTTGTTCTAACCTCGTACTCGCTTAAAACAATCGTCTGATAGGGATTTCATAGGCATAGTTTTCACTCCTCATATCATGCTGCAACTCCTTGTTGTCCTCCTCAACCTCTTTCTTGCATGATCGTTCTTCATCAAATGTGTAGGATTCCTTGAATGTTGATTCCTTGTTCGTTGTTGGAGGAGTAATTAAGAACTCGGATGCTGTCAGGATCTCCTCGTCGTCCTTGTTCTTTGCTAGAGGAGTAATTAAGCTCTCGGCTGCTATCAAGATCTCCTCTTCATGAGAAGAGGAGATCCCTACTTTTGCAAGGATCTAAGTGCGTTGTTCCAAGCTTAAACTCATTGTTAAATCATTTTGAAAAAGTGATTCTTACAACACCCAAATCTAAATGAAAAATAAATAAATAAACACTCTTGTTGAACCAGATTAAAAAAACACTCTATATAGAAAACAATTACTCTTCACAATTGTAAAAAAAAACACACTTGTTGAAATTGAAATTCACACTTGCAGAATTGGAACACTCTTTGTAGAAATTGAAATTCACTCATCGCAAAAATTGAAATTCACACTCTAGTGTATGCTTGCAGAAAATTAATCAAACTAAACTTCAATCCATCGTGCCTCCCCAACTATTGAATTTGTCAATCCGAGGTTCATAGGCTTACGAAGCACACACAAAATATATGTAGGATTGAAGTGAAATTTAATCTAATCTAACCTCCCTTGAAACTAAGACTAATCTAATCTAACCCCCTTAAGATGAAACATGCAATTGCTAATCTAATGCTGTAAGCTGAAACACACAACTGAAGGTAAATTGAATAAGAATAAACTAACTAAGAAAACATGAAATTGCATAAAGGAATTACAACAAATGAAGAGGAACAAGACAACACATGTGAGCTCACATTAACAATAAAGAAATCTTAATTTATATCACAAGAATCAATGTCAAATCATGAAAGCATCAAAACTAAGATTATGAACAAAAGCTAAGAATCCCCTTCTCCATATTACAAAGTCAAGACTAACTTCTACAATCTGAGACTAATCTTCCCGTAATATACCATTCCCCCAAATTAAGAGAGAGAACTCTCTTTTATACATAAATTTCTTTGATAAGAAGATAACCATCTCATAATGACAGATCCACTATTCTCTCAACCACTCTTAACTACTTTCCTATTATTACAAGATATGATCCCTTCAAATCCTCCACATGTCTCTCATAAATCCTAGATAAGATATGCCAATCAAATATTCATGATCTTATCCTTGGAATATTCTTTGAATAATTATCTCCTTGAAATTGTGGAGGAGATATTCGAGAAGTCTTTTCATTGAATTAATCCTTCACATATTCCTACACATTAAAAAGCTCATCCATACTTGAGATATTAGTGAAAAACATGTTAATTTATAATATTTAATCATAAATTCACTTATAATACTAAAATGAATAAAGTGGAAAATAATAAGGTGAAACCCAAATATATGTATGGAAATGGTATAATGAAAGGTTAATGGGGGGATGAAATGTGAGGAATAGAGAAAGGTAAAGTGGATGAAAATATGACATTTCTGAGTGCCAACAAAACCCATCATAGGGAGATATTCCTCATCAATCCATTTCTGTTGATATGTGGAGCATATTCTAACACCTTAAGGTTGAAGAGATATGAATTTTTGAAGTTGGTGTACCCCACCTTTTTGGGTCAGCCGACCAAACAAAAGAGAATGTAATTATTTTCAATTTTGAATTGCATGCCAGCCTAGTTTGAGGTACTAACTTTCCTCCACAACCTATATAAATAGAATATCAAACATTTCATTTGTTCATTATCAATTCTCTCAGTATTTTCGCAACTCTTGGAGAAAAGTGCTAAACTTTGTGGGGGAGAAATTTCTGGGCATCTTCACTAAAATTGACATAACTTTCTCATAATGAATCAGAATTACAAAATTCTTTGCTTGTTGGAAAGATTTTTGCGAGGGATATGTGGTGACATGATATAGAGCTTATTTTTTTTAATAATATTTCTTCATATTGTGATCTTTAAAAAGGTGTGTTTCATACTTTTGGGTTTCTCTTGTTATGACACATGTCTCTCATGGATAGAGTTCATCTTTGATCTTAGTATGTGAGCCTCTATATTGGTATATATATTTGGATTCATTATGGAGGCTATGGTGATTATGTTTAATACCTTTATTCTATGATATGATACACTTTATGATGATAATGCATGTGATAATGTTGTACACTCTATGATGTTGATCCACTCCTATACAATATGATGTACATGCATACCATAGTATGATGATTCTCTCCTATGCACTATGATGTATACTTGATGTTTATTATGCATACACAGTGCACATTGAGATGATGATCATGTATATTTGATGATGAGGATGCATGCCCTATGTCTATGTTGTATACCTATGATGATGAATCATGACGATGCATCCCTTATGTTCAATGAAAGCAGAGCATAATTACTTGTTCAGTAATTGTGTATGATGAGGTGTACAATGATGTACATGAGAATTATATGGCATTGAAATGACTTATTGGTACATAGGGATGATTTGGTAGTGATCGGAGTGTAGAGGCTATCAGCATGAAATTCAGATTTTGGTTTGACAGGTTTACAGGTTCGACAATATTTCTCTTATTTGGGTGGTAGGACATGGCAACTAAAGGAGGTTGCAGCCTCCTTTTGGTTTTAAATGGAAAGCTAGGGAGTTGTATCTCCCTTCAGGTTGTATCCTGTAAATCAGGAGGTCGTAGCCTCCTTTTAGTTGCAGCTGGAAAATTGAAGTCTTTTTAATAGGGGGGTTGTTTCCTCCCTCTAGTTATTTCTTGAAAATTATTTTAAAAAGACTTTAGTGGTTTTACCCCTAGGACTTGGATTTCGACGTAAAAATTTATTGTGTACTATGCAGCTTGTTATTTTCATTCACATTAATGATATGTTGTGATTGGTGATCAACAAATTGCTTTTGATTAAACATTTTATATTGTGCAAATATTGACTCATGCCCTTCTCAGTATTTCAACAACATATGTAATAAGGAAATTACAAATTCCTATTTTTAGAATGTAGGTAGTTAGCATCTCAAGGAGAAATGTTGATGTATTTACACACCATTTTGTAATTTGATGAAGGTTGAAAAACCGATTAAGAAAGAGAGGCCTTTTGTAACAGAGTTTCTAAGTGAATAAAATTACAGAGCCAAGCAAGTTTTTGTTCAAATATTCTTGTGTTGTTCTTATTACAGTCTTTATTACATTTCCTTATTGTGAATGTATTTCATGTTATTTTATTCATTTTGTTATCTTTCATACTTGGATAAGTGTTATTGAATCAGAATTCATATGTTTATGCTTCGGTTCTTTGATTTCAAGAATCCACAAACCGTTTCCTCTAAAGTTAATTTTGGATTCATCTCTTGATGCCCAAGTTAATGGACGGTTCCTTTTTCTTCTTTACCACCAGGCAATCAATGAATTGACTGTAAAAGAGTAATTATCCTTCCTCTGTGAAAACAATATTTTGCGAAGCACTATCATTTAACTTGTGATTTCGACTCCATTCCCAATGTTAGCCACTTGTTTCATCCATTACAACCCTTAAAATTGTTTCTTTGAAAATATTTTTGGCCTTTGTGTTTATTTATTGAGAGATCCTTCTCTGGTAGGAAAGAAGCCATCGTTCCTCCTAAATATTGGTTTTGTGGTTACCTTGGAATTATCCTCTTACAACCAAGGGTAAAATTCGAGTGATAACACCAAGATTAATCTCATTGAGATCTCAACAAAGCTCACTTTTGCCAATGCATTTGATTCATACTTTTCTCTATTGAGGGAGAGAAGGGATGCAACTCTTGTTAACATGCAAGAAACTACCCTACAAGTTGAATCCAACCTTTTGGAAACAAATAAACATCGGACCAAACCTTAATACCAAGAAGGAGATAAGAAGAAAAATAAAGAGGTAGGACTTTCCACTTCTAGTTCAAATACATCAAATAATAAAATTGATAAAATGACCAAAGTGATTAAAAATATTTCATCAAAGATTGCTTGGTTTGAAATGGAGAATAAAACTCACAATAGACCTGCTAAGGAAGCTAAGAATCAGAATCAAAACCAGTTCATAAGACCTTTCAATCCAGGTTTTTTTCCTAGAGAAAGGAGAAATAATGATGATCAGAGAGTGCAACCCCCCTTTTAGAAGAATCTGGTTGATGAGCTTGAAGAAATAGATGAAGTTGAAATAGATGACCAAGATTAGAAAATGAACCATCTCGCAAGTGAGTCTTCTCTTGGTTAATTAACTTGGTTTGATTATCAACATTCTATGACTTTTAATTAGGATAGTGAGTATAATTTTGAACAAATTTTTTCAAATTTACTGTATCTGGCTGACATTTTGCAGACTACTCCCCAAAGAAATTATGAACTGAGATCTTGATCCAAACAAGTTTCTCATGATCAACGTAAGAAGGTAACTACTCATCTTAAACAAGTGTCACTGAGTGGCCCTGACCACAAGCCATGCTTGTTACAATGCAAATCCAACATTCCCGATAAGGATGACTCCAACTCTATATGCACCTATTAAACCCTAACCCTAACCACTGGTGGCTCTTATATTTATAACTAAGTTGTATTACATTGATTTAATGTTACTTACTGAACAAGCCTTATTTAATAACTAATACAATAATAACCTATTCTACATTGGATTAATTAACCAACATATATTTCCTATCATCAACTATTAAAATCCTCTAAACCTTTATAATCCCACCAATTTCCAAACAAAATAACTTAGTTAAAAAAAATCATTTACCATCTTTTATATTAACATTGAGCATCTAGAGTATTGAGTGACATAGAATATCTTCACCATAGCCAAGGTCTTAGCATTCTAGATCTTTACATTTGATATTACAACGGTATCTACATCTCGGAGCAACTCTTTTATTCATGTTCTACTCCTACAAACTATTATCCCACATATTAACATTAAACATTCAAGTTTAATGGATAGCTTTTTTCATTTCATCACTTTAAAATCTTATCTATTATTCCTTTCGTAACCTTCTCCTTTTCTTATATCTTTCGAGAAATCCCAACTTCCTTTTATGATCCCAAATTCACATTCGAATGATTAACGATGATTTAATATCCAGACTCAATTGATGTTAAAAAGTCAAATACTCAATTGACTAAACACTTACATAGAATATAGAATATGTAAACACTTACATAGAATATAGAATATGTAAACACTTACATTTGATATCTCCATTGACTAAGTCATTGACTTCTCATAATTCACAAGATTCTTGGGTACCAAATTTTCTATAAATTTGGTGTTGCACTTTAAGGTGATGAGAAGTAAATGAAGTGAAAGAATTGTAATAATTAGAAACGACTTGGTTGAAAAAGATCTCCATGGGGGCACCTAAAGTGACTTTTAGTTTTATTAGTAACCATTTCGCATGGCCTCATGATGACTAGGGATGGGGTGGAATAATAGAAATAATTAACATTCGATGTGATTCCATTAAAATGACGATTATAACGCTTGTTAAAATTGGAAGGTAGTAATTTCTTGTACAACATATGACTAAATTTGTTTTTTAATATCCCATAAAGATGGACTTTGTTGGTTTTATATTTTCCGAATTTTGTTTTTACTTTTATTTTTATCTTTATTTTTTTAATATATAAGAAAAAAAATATACTTATATTTAATTATATGAAAGTTTGTAGTGATTACAAAGGAGAGATATGATCTCAGATCTAAATAGAGGCATAAACCCAAAAAAAATTCATATAGTTTAGAGGCATAAACCCAAAAAAAATTCATATAGTTCAAAAAGGAAACTATAATACTTCAAAGCAAAGAGCTACAACTAGAAGTCAATTGACTCAAACCCCAAATAGTCCAACAAAACTAAAAGTACAATGAAAACATCTAATTAACAACAAAACAAAATTATGGAAAATATATATGAATGTTGTTCTCATAATAGAGGACAACACCATTCCATTTTTCATAAAAGATGTAGCCTTTTGCCACATTAAGGGCCCTCTTAGAGAGAAGGTCCGCCTCCTGCTGAAATGCCTATAAATATGAGAAATGAGATGTCCTTGAAATGCTTGATCAACCAACGAGTATTATTTAACCATGTTATGAGATGAAGAATGTTGATCTTACATTCCTTTGCAGCCTAGTATATCATCACTTTGGCATCCTGATAAATATTGATGCCATCAATTTGAATAAATCTAGAGAGATATAAAGTCATCCATAAGGCCAGTAGTTCATTCACCTTTTGTGTTAAAACCTGAGCCACAACACATCTAGATTTTGAAAAATATAGCATTGTCTAGCTAGAGAACAACACCTACTCCACATTTGGAAAGCTCCATTTGAGACGCTCCATCGAACAAAGTTGTATACTTTTCATGCATCAAAGGAGGCTCTTGAGAAAGAGAAGAAGGGTCATTTGATGTGTTCTCCTTGAGGGATGAAAAATCCGTGAAAGTAGCCGCAACTCTTGAACCAACTATGAAAATATTTTGACAAGAGGATTCAATTTTTTTTAATCTCGTGCTTCTAGATTTCCCAACATAGAAAACAAGGGAGAGATTTCCAATTAATATAGGAAGAAACCAATGTATCAACTGCCCACACTTCTGGAAGATTGCATAACCTGTAGACATATAACCAAATAGACTTTGCAAAGTAGCATGAGACAAATAGGTGATATACCGATTCTTCACAAGATCCACATAAAAAAACAAATACTTGGCCCACTTAGACCTCTTTAATGGAGGTTGTCCCATGCCAAGATGCGATTTTCCAATGAGAACCATGTGAATAGGGTGATTTTATATGAAGCATTCAAGTTCCATAAAGAGTTAAACCGCCAACTAGATACATCAATCTAATCTTCAAACAAAAATTAATACATTAGCTTTGCAGGCCAAACGCCACCCTAGCTATTGTATGACCATTTTAAACAGTATGTAACTCCTAAAAAAAAAGCCTCTTTAAAAGCCAAAAATATACTCAGCCCACTTCAACACCACACCACACCACCTATTAAACCCAGTTGACTAGCAAATATTCAACTGTGTGATATACCTCCCTCGGGAGGACACACTATAATGTGGTTCAAATTATAATATTCATTTGAGTGAAAAAAAACAAATAATATCCATTATAGAGTTAAGGTTCTCAGTTTAAGTTTATTATAGTTTAAGAAATGTATTAAAAAATATTTAATGTGTTTATTAATGTAGTTGTCAACTTAACAAAAACATTTTGATAGTTTTTAATAGTTATTTTTACTCATTTCAAAAAGTGGTGTTATGAATATCACTCTTTTTTTAAACCAAATAATTTTTTAACATTTTCAAATTTATTATTTTAATTTTCAAATTATATATATATAACTTTATTATGGAATCTTTATGTTATAAATTATAAATATTTTTTTTTACTTAGAAATAGGAAAGGCAAAAAATTATTTATATGTTATTAATAAAATATTTTGTATTATTTATTTATAAATTATAAATGAAATATTTTGTGTTGACACTTTTTAAAGTTTACTTCAATTTATAGTTTAATAATCATACTTTATTTAATTAAAAAACAATAAATTTAAAATATAGTTATAATGAAATATATAGATATTTTGGAACGTTTTATTTAAATAAAATATTTTTAAAGGATGACTAAAAAAAATATGTTTTTAACCTATTTTTATATAAATATATATATATTATTAATGTAAAATATAAATTAATATAATGATAATTAATATATAAAATAAATTTTTACATATAATATGTTTTTATTTAAAAAACTAAAAAAATAAAGTCGTTTTTTTAATTTAAAAAACTAAAAAAGTAAAGTCATTTTCAAAATAGTTACTTTTATTTCTTTGGTTTTATATTTTTATATTTAACGCTCAACTTATAATAACATAAAACAATTCATTATGTAACATCTAATTACTCATTCATAATAATATTAATAATAATATGAGTAAGTATAACAGTAAGTAAGTATAATAATATTAATAATAATAATATGAGTAAGTATAATAATAACAGTAAGTATAATAATATTAATAATAATATGAGTAAGTATAATAATAATATTAATAATTACTCATTAATAATATGAGTAAGTATAACAGTTATTAATAATATAAATTATTATAAGGGTAACGTGTGGGGTTACCTATAACTTTGATGGGCAAGAAGAATTGACTTTTGAGTGGGGTGTAGGAGTGGCAATGAGCAACGAAGTAAAAAAAATTATTTGGACAAAATATTAAGATCTAGCAACGTGAACAATCCTCACTTTAAGAGACTCACATTGGTCTTTTGATAATTAATCTAAAAAAATTAACTTGTCCTCTCCCTTGGCTAGGTACATATGCTAAATTCAAGATTTAGTTGTTAGTTTTTGAGTATATTAAATTCTATAATATCCTCAATGATCACAATTCTTAAGCAAATGGTCTAGCTAATAAGGTAATAGATTTGGATAAGGGATGGAATTGGTAAAATGGGGAATTGTACCCCATGTCCTATTCCGTGAATAAGAGATACAAGTCACAGTAAGTCTTGGAGGGTGGTGTTATAGCTGATTTCACTATTCCAGGTGAATCACACTTTGTATGGCCTTCTCCTGTCCCGCTGCAGACTCCTTAGACCCCATGGACCATTTTTTGTCCTCTGATGTTTCCTTGACCATCCCTAAAAGCATGTGAAAAATGATACACGAGACTTTTAAACCTATAAGCGCGTATATACACGGGTTTGACCATTAAAATCGCGTACATCGGGATGTGTACAAAATCCAAATCCTTTTGGAGTTTTCCTTGACATGGATCTGACTCACTTGACTCCTGGACTTCCCTATGCCTTGAGATCACTTGGATTCGACCTTTCATTACCCCTTTGAAAAGCTATATAAGGAACTCTATGGTACATTGAAGGCATATGAGAGAAT
>LPNX010230368.1:829585-843289 GCA_001517045.1 Pseudotsuga menziesii
TGAGGTATGATCCTTTAGTGTTAGACATTTACTTTCTATTGCATATTGGAAAGGATTGATTTCTGGAGTCAAGTTGTCTATTGTGGTACCCCAAGCCATAGGAATTTCTCTCCGTAACAGAATGGGCGACTCCGCTGGGGAGTTCCTAGTAGTTGTCCTTTGGGGGTTGTTTTATCGGCATTCAATGAATTTGAATTGCTCTTTCTCTCTTGTTTCTGTGTCAGGACTGGGGGCATGTATGCCTGGTAGTGTCTGATTGGTGTGAAGTTTGTCTCAGCTTGTCCATTTGCCTTGATTTTATGCACCTTTCTTCCTGTACGCGAGTTTTTAACTCACAGTCGTGTATACACGCGGGTTTCTCTGCTATTTCCGTGTATACATGCAGGTTTACTGCGAACAGTTGCGTATGCCCTTAGTTTTTCCTTTTTGTGGAAGTTAAATGGTTGCTGGGTGAAGTTTGATGTTTGCTGAGTCTCCTTTGGCACTGCCTGAGTCTGTTTATACCTCTGTTTCTGACCAGAAACGTTTTTTTTAGTCTAAATTTTTTTAAGAAGGTTCTTGTCATGGCATTTTCGATTTTTTGTTTGGGATTAGTGCATTAGAGTTATTTTACCTTAGTGCTTTGCTTGAGTGCTGTTTGAGTGTGCTTGCAGAGTCTCGGGGTCGTAGAATCATTCTTTTGCTTTTTGTATCTCATTTTATTTCAAAAAATCCAAAAACATTTGCTTATCATCATGCATTGCATTTTGCATTTTGCATTGTACTTGCACTAGGTTTGCTTTGGAGTACTAGTTAGGAATTCATATAGGAAAGCTTGCATTCATCATTTGAAGAAAAGTTGTGCATTTCACATAGTAGCATACCCTGTTTTCATGGACACAATGCATTTGCATTGATTGTTAGGTGTGCATTTTACTTCATGTTGTGTCATAACACCATTAGTTGCACGGTCATATCCCTATTTTGAGTAATAAAGCCAATTAAAATCAATGCTAAATTAAAATGAATTACACTCTTTTCTTTTCTAGGGTGAACCAACAAGATTAGGTTTTAGGGTCTTGGAATAGTTCATTGTGAGTAAATTCTCCAAGACCACTAAACAACAACATGTATGTGTCTGTCCAGGTGAGTGTGTGAAATCCTTGGTATAACCAGTGTTTCTCAGGATCCTCCTCTCAAAAGGGAGTTAAGCACGAGGTAGAGTGAGCGATTATTGATTGGGATGACCCCTAGTCATAATTGAGTAGAACTAGATATATTTCTAGGATTGTATTCGTATCTCGGGGCTCTTTTGAGAGTTTCGGGCTTTGTTACCCTACCCATACGGTCAATCCCGCCTGCGACTATCCGCCTGAGCATTGATTATATTGAGGTGACCTTAGTGGCCTTACCTAGGATATCGAGGGGGTACTTTGTAGGCGTTATTCTGCGGGTGTCCCGGCCAGGTTGGGGTCGGACAACACAGTCACTTTACGCATTGAAGCTAAAGGCCACAATAATTGGTTACGTACCTCCACTTATTGTGTATGGGAGTCTCAAGCCTCTCCTAGGCGAGACATACCTGCTTCATTTGGGAGCTCACTTATCCATCCCTTGTTTGCTTGCAATTGGCTTTAGATTTTATTAGTGGTTTCTCTATGCATGATAGTTTTCCTAGGGTTTGTGTAAATAGAGAGTCTTTTTTATTTTTTGAGTCATTGTGGATTCGGGTGCGGCTCCTCGCCGTTCTCGTCATTTAGCAGGACTTCCGCCTTCTACTTCTCCTCCTCCTTTGGAAGAGAGACCTAGACAGTGCAGGCGGACTGTCTCACACATTGATTCACACACCATGGGAGACCATATAGAGGATATTCCTGAACCACCTTCTCCCATTCGTGTTGACGATGGGGAGTTTACTCCTACTTACGATCCTTCACCCGACTTGGCTGAGTTAGGTCCTGTGATTTTCGAGATAGGAACCTTTCATGATAGACCTACTCACTCTAGGGTTGATTCCCCATTAATGCATTACCGGTATGGAATGCCGGAGGATGCCGAGACTCATTTTGAACCCGCAAGCACTAGCTATGGTAGTTATGGTATGTCTGGTTTTCCTACACATGATTTGGCATTTCATGTCGAATCTGACTTCGAGCCTAACACTATGCCTGGGGGCACTCTCATTCCTTACCATGCAGAGAGGTTTGGGAGCACTAGTCACAATGCACCTTTCATCCCAGTGGTGGAAGTTACATCACATGTTCCTCTTAGGTCTAGGGTTAGCGATCCTATTAGGATACCAGATCCGAGATGGGTAACGATAGGGAATAGTATGTACATTATTAATCAGGTCCCTCCGTCCTCGGTCCTTACTTCTTCAAATGTTCACCCTCCACCTTATTCACGTGGTCCTTCGGGCCGAAACGTTGCTACGAGTTATGTCCATACTGTGGTTACTAGACCGGTTGTGTCTCAGCTTCATGCACCGTCCGTCGTTTCGGGAGTTCATGCTCATACTTCTAGAGGTCACATTCCTACTTCCAGAATGTATATTCCTACTTCTGGAACATATGTTCCTACTTATGGAGTGTCCCATGGGACATCGCATGCGATGACTTATGGACCCTATTATGCGACGTAGTATGGACAGGGTTCTTCACCTTATGGGGGTGGGTATCAACAACCTAATTACTCTCCTAACTACGGCTTTGTGGCTCCTAATAGTCAAGGTCCACCACACTATGGTGTTTCCACACCACCCTATACAGGTCATACAGGAGGATGGTACTATGGCCAAGGACATGGTGGTAATTAGACCTATATGAATCAGGGAGCGGTTCATCGACCTCATCATCCTAGGCTCCCTTTCCTTGCAACGCTCAATCTTCCTGACTTGTCGAGATTAACGAACGATCCTGTAGCTCATGACCTGGCTTGGCTGGCTATCCCGAGTGAACACGTTACTACGTTTCACCTATGCTGCTCTTCGAATTCCTTACATCAGGACTCCATTCGTTTGAGGCTATTTCAACGCACCCTTACAGGTCCTGTCGTGAAATGGTATATAGAGCTACCTAGGGGAGCTTTTGCTTTGTTCAACAACCTTGCGATGAATTTTGTTAACCAATTCCAGCTACCAGTGCATTATGACGTTGGTACTGAACTCTTGTCGACATTTTGGCAAGATAAAGCCACACATATCTCTGATCATATTCAAGAGTGGCGTAGAAAAAAGAGGTTAATTAAAGCCTTTATACCGCCGGAGTTCCTCCTCGAGTGGTTCCTCAAGTCGTTATTGCCATATATAGAGAAGGATGTTTCCACATCTGGAGTGCAGAATGAGGAACAAGCAATTTTTAGGGTGCAGGAACTGGACTTGATCTATGCTCAGTCTGGTTTGTTATACGAGATTATTCCCAACGCTCTGTGTTCCAGTTTCGACCACAAAGTCAAACTTGGATCACATGCCAATGGCATTGTGGGTTGTGCAAGTGTGAAACCTGTGGATTCGGTTGCAAAACAAGTTAGTCAATTGTCAATCAACCAATCTAATTTGGGACAAGCTACGGCTTCGTCTCAACCCGCCCAAACGGGGAGTGTACTTTTTGTGCAATCGTCGGACCAGAAGGGTAATCAGCAACCCGAACGGAATAGAAAAAAGGGTAAAAATAATCATAAGGGTGGGAATAAGAATGAGAATGCTAATAGTAATGACAAGAACGACCGAAATGCTGGGGGGGACAAGCAAGCTAAACGTAAGGTTAAGTTCCCTTGCAAGTTATGTAAGGACGATCACCTCACTTACTTGTGCCCTCGTATTGAGGAAGCCTTGAGATTCTTGGCATAGGGCCCAGCTGTGCTAACTAACCCTTTACCACACAATCAAAACATGAACTCGAGGTCCCATGACCAGTCTGGTGGTGATCAAGATCCACCAGAGGGTAGTGGTCGTGGTTGTATTAACATGGTACGTGCTGCGAAGGTTGTGACCCGTGTGAAAGATTATGGTTCGTCACAACCCAGCCCAGGCAAAGACCTTGATCCACCAGGGTCTCCTTTGCATATTGAGAAACCTGTGGATAAAACTGAAGCTGCACCTCGCATTCCTAAGGGAGTCCTTAAGCATTCGGGGCATAATCCAAATGCTCGAGCTACCCAGAACTATTCATTTGTTGAGGATTTGGGTCACACTCCTTGTGCGATGTTTGCATTGGAAGTGCTTCAGAGTTGTCCTTCGCAAAGGAAGGCATTGCTTTCTTCCCTTGGTGTGAATGATGATGATTCTTCCTCCGTGATCAAATTTGAAACTGCAAGACTTCAGCCTCGCTTGCCTTACTATGTGTCTTTTTTTATTCATGTAGAATGTCTTAATATGATCATCAAGCGCACTGTGATTGAAAAATGCGTTGCTACTTCTGTGATGTCTTTATCCTATTGGAAGGGTTTGGGTTCCCCTGAACTCACTAGTACAAGTGATCAATTTTGCCACGACAAAACGTGGCAATATCCACGGAAAAGAATGGATATTGCCACGTCTGAGTGTTTTTTGTTCCATGGAAACTATTCCGTCGCAATAGAGACGAACCCTAATGTGCGTCGCAAGAGTGACAATGTTCTATATTTCGTTAGATGTCTAATCCATCGCAATATCCACACCTGGCCGTCTTTGTATCCACGCCTTGTCGTCGCTATAGCCACGCCTTTCCGTCGCTATAGCCACGCTCTGTATAAGGTTTTTTTTTAAATGCAAATCCATGACGTTGCTATAGCCATGCCTTTCTGTCGCTATAGCCACACCTTTCCGTCGCTATAGCCATGCTCCGTATAAGGTTTTTTAAAAATGCAAATCCAAGACGTCGCTATAGGCATGCCTTTCCATCGCTATAGGTACACCTTTCCGTCGCTATAGCCACGCTCCGTATAAGGTTTTTTTTAAATGCAAATCCAAGACGTTTCTCTAGCCACGCCTTTCCGTCGCTATAGGCACTCCTTTCCGTCACTATAGCCATGCCTTGTCGTCGCTGTATCCACGGTTGGTGAAATTTTAAAAAAAAAATACTTGCAGCTGTCACTTAAGCAACGGTATTTGAAATTAAAAAAAAATAAAAATTACCTAGATTATCTGCAAAGACATATTTGAAGGTCAAATCTACAGTGAGATGCTCTTAGATTTGAAAACATAACAACGCTAGAAATATGAGAAATCTTAAGAACATATGCTAGCTTTAAGCTTATAGAGTCTGTACTTGGAACTCTGACAAAGTTTAGAGGAATTGTGAGCAAAGAAAACACAGGGAACCTGATTCTCTCAACTGTATCTTGAACATGCCCCCTATACATTAATTTTGGATGCCTCTCAGTTGCAGTAATGATACTGATCAACCAGCTGAAGAAGGCTTGAAAAGAGTTCAAATATAAAATATTAGGCCTTACCAGCCTCAAAATATTGAAGAGCTCTTTAAAATTGTTCTGAAAGAGGGTGCCTGACAATAACACCCGTCTCCTCATATGTATTTGGGAAAGAGCATGGAGTATGTTGGTGTCCTTCTTGCGTGGGAAATGGCCTTCATCTAAAACCAACAGTCCTGGTCCCTCAAGTAGAATTTGTTGGCAAGATTGTGTCATTTGATCTTCTGATTTTTCACAGACTATACTTGAGAACTGTGAATAACTTACAAGGAGAATACTCTTCTTTTCTTTCCATTCTCTCAACGTCTGAAGCTGGTTGCATCTCAATGTTTCTGCCTTATTGGTTACATCATATAGGTTATAAACAGGGATCTCCTCCACTCCCCATTTTTTAAACTCTTTCATCCATGAACCCAAAATGCTTTTGGGTGCTACAATCAATGGCCTTTCCTCTGGGTACTTAGTCAAAAAACTTTGAATAAAGCTAATCATAAGGAATGTCTTCCCTGTTCCTGGTGCATGTGCCAAAATGCAGCCACCAGGTTCTTCAGGTATAAGGTTCTTTTGCAAAAAGTTAAATCCATCAACCTGGTGTGATTTCATGTGTTTTTTCAGACGGAGATGCAAAACAAGTTTCAGTACAGGGGTACTCTGCTCCAAGCTTTTGTAATTAAATGACTCATCATTGTTGATCCCTAAAATAGTCCCCAAGTCCCGATTAGGGGCATTCCTGGAATGTTTTGCTGCTTTCCTGGCCTGTACAAATGCAAACAAAATGTTTTAGACTATGTTTTACACAATTTATTCAATCAAATATGCATTTGCAAATGAGTATGCAATCGTGCATAAATATTTACATTAGTCCCAAACATGTAAATGAAGTAGACTCTAGAATTATATATATAAAGACTCTAGATTATAACGGTAGATGAAGGAAACAACATCAAAAATGAAAATTATTAAAATGAAACACTAAAACTAAAGCAAAATACACCACACTATACTAATAATCACATATGAGTTGACAGAGAGAAAATGTACACCATAATTACCGTGCACTGCAATTAATAATGAGGTATCAACTTCCAACTATAGAATATGCAGTGATACTTCCTGCAAAAAAAATAAGGATCAAGTTCATAATACCAACCAGTAAAAAAATGGGGCAGAAATGCAGAAGTTAATGTATTTCCCGCTGGTACTTGAATGCATATTGTATGAAACAAAATTTAATCTTGAAATAATTGGGTTTATTTTACACCCAATGCCCGTAGTCAGAAGAAATGTTCAATCCTACCTTGTGTTAATACCAATGTTGCATTTACAGACATTGCAGAAATGGCACGAACACGCTCACTGAGAAACATTGCTTGGTCAACTGGCACAACACCCAGAACAAATCTTTCAAACCCTAGATGGTAGTCCTAGGCATTCCTAAGCCTTCAAAATGCAACCTGCGCCATTATATCAACATTCCTCAGCATTATTTAGTGAAACCTAGGCATGAATGAGAAGTTCTGCAATAAAATTGTCCTTAAATACTCAACGACGGTAGCCTCTGTGAGATAAACAATGGAGTAGCAGCTTGCATCAAAACAACAGTACAATGAATCTAAAATAATCAATAAACATCAAGTTTGTTTAACCTTGGTTTGTACACTTATTATCCGTAAAACAACCTTCAAATGGGAATTTTGAGGCATATTTTCACACAACGGCCCTAAAAGTGGTAAAACACAGTCACCTACAACAAATATGGGCACTTCTTTGGGATACTTTCATGAGGAACAACCATGGATCTTAAAAAATATGGACTTTCATGAGCATAATCAGTCACCTATAGTAGTCCTGGGCACACCTACATGGATAATGGGCACTTTTCAACCCCAAAACAATCTCATACAACTATGAAGAAGCAAAAATCCAAAAAAATTGAGCATGTAACAGCCTCTAATAATCAATCTTGTGTATGAAAAGCAGTAGGAGAAGTGTGTGAACTTGTTATGAGGCGTGCCTTATCCATCGAACTTGAAGAACACCTAGTAAATCAAGTTCTGAAGGTAGAGGATGGGAGGTTTGCTTATACTAATGATGCTCTTGTTCTTGTAGCTCGCATTCTTATTATAAGGACATCCATAGGGTCCAGTTTGGGAGATGACTCCTTAAGACTCAAAATCTGCAAAGGCTACGCTGGTTTTATTGTTGAGAAAGTGAAAGCTACATATTCAGGGTGCTTAAATATCCAAGAATTTTGTGCAAGTCTTCCATCCCTATTTCATTTGGAAGTTCTTCTCATGGCTTTTCATTCTTCAAATGCATTTGAAAAAATCATGCATTTGATTTGACCACCATAGTAGTATCTTCTATAGCATCATGCATTTGATTTGACCACCTTCAAGCCAATCTCACAAGGAGCTCTGTTCCTCCCAGAGGATCTTAAATAAATCTACTGAAAAGTTGAATCTATTACCTAGAAGAATATTCAAAGGTAACTGTCCTATAGAACTTTAAGCATAAGAGGTATGATTTGTGCCTTTGTCCAATGCTGTTCATTTTCAACTAGAGTGTAGCAAATTGAAGTATATAACAAAATTTGTTTGTGATTTCTCTGTCCCTAAACTAATTTAGATTGTACAGAAGTAGCTTTACTGATAAGTAGAGCAATGAGCATTTAGTCCTTCAAAGTTAGGTAAGTTAGAAAGATCCTACTCATCTGAAAGATCAATAGTATTTGTCTTTATTATCACAATGAAGTGGGATTAGGAAAGTAAAATGTTATTCAGTCTCAAATTAAATGAAAATTAAATATGACAATCGAAGGTAAATTTTGCATTGCAACATAAGTGCCACTATTCTGAGTATGTTGCATATCAATTGCAATTTCAAACATCAGTTTCAAAGGCATTTTTATCATGAAATTTTTTTCTCCTTCCGAACAAGTGCAAAATGCACCTTATCCATCTATGCTTTCAATCATAATACTGATAGGTTAATAGATGGACAATGACAAATGAATTTGAATGGCTGAGAGACATATGGCATGTTCAAAGTTAGAACTTAGAAATTAGCTAGCAATAAAAATAACAGAAATTTTATATACCTCTAGACTTCTCCTAAAGCTTCCCTTGCGTGTCCACGCCGCTTCCATGCTTCTCCAGTTGAGGGATTTGATTGTATTTCCTTCCAAAAATAAGGCCAAAAATTGGTGAATATGATTCCCATAAAAAGGATCAGTGAGCATGTATGCACCCTAACAACATCTAAATACAGGAAGACACATGAGGTTTGTCCACCTTTGAAAAATATGTAATTGCTATTTCAAGTCTTCTCTGGAATGCATATGCAGTTCCTCTTCCAATGAGTGCCTCATGAGAAATTGGATTATCCCTAAGTATCTATATGTCACATAAATAGATACATGACATCCACAAATAAAAAAATTAAGTTAAAACCAGAGTGTCTCCTAATCTTGGAAACCAAACATAAGAAAATGACTTGCCTGGTTAAATATAGTGATGGCCTGATTGTAATTACCATCATTAACCTGCAGATATCAGCATTGATTTTGTTCACTAAAACCACAAAATGTGACAGAATTGCTCTAGTACTCTAAAATGCTAAAACAGGTTCTGAAATTTAGAGAAAACATGTATAGCAAAGATATAACTCGGGGTGTAAAATCCTAAAACAAAATGAAAGCTTGAAAAACATGCTTAAAAGTACATTAACATACTATATTGTTACAGTGGAATGGTTGGAATGAAGCATGGTGTCAGACAGGAACAACTCTCCCTATATTTCAGTGGTAAGAGAACTATCAAAAGTTTCAACATATAATAATGAGACAACTAATCTGGCAAGAGAGAAGCCTCAACACCATCTATTACGTTATTGTACCCATAGAAGGAGTTGAGCACTCCCTATGTTCGTCCAAATTTTTATCTAGTGCTAAAATCAGAAAAATTCATCAAAGGGGGGCACACCCTGGGGATTACAGTTGAAAATTTATCCTCTCAGGAAAAAATTGATGACCAATGGTTAAGATATAGACCATTAGTTCCTATAAACATGGGTCTTCCCATGAAACACTCTCTTTATCCTCATACTTAAAGAGAAAGGAATAAAATCCTTCCCCACAGTAAACATTGTTTACATCTCTGAATGTGAGGCATCCAATGGAGCTTGATCCAAGATTCTATTGTCTTTGGACTCAACCAAGTGCCATTAAACATTCAAATCAAGTTTTGTTCCAAAAATTGCAGGACTTTACTTAGCTATGAGTGCCTATCTTGTCATCTTTTCCATCTCCTTCAGTTGTGAGGCCCTTAAAGTACATTACATTTCAAGAGAAAGCATGTGGGAGGTTTGTTAATTGTGTTTCTTCCTTACCCTCTGCTGCTCATGTAAATTGTCTCTAAGGTTTGTTAATTGTCATGTTGATTATCCTCCTTAAAATTCAATTTAGTATTAGATCATTTTAGCATAATTTTGACTAGTTAAGACACAGTTCAGGAAATGTGACGTAATTTATGCTAATAAACACATCAATCAATTACCTTTCACAAGTTTTTTATGGACAAACATTTTCAAATTTCTAGCACACACTCCATACAATGGATAGGGTACTGCACAAAATCCCACTGAACACATCCTCTATATCAACATAAGCTTGCACTCTAAATTGGATTAGATAAAACATACAATGTTGTGATCATGGCACCATTCAACTAGGGATGGGAGGATTGCTTATACTGATGGTGCTCTTGTTCTTGTAGCTCGCATTCTTATTATAAGGACATCCACAGGGTCCAGTTTGGGAGATGACTCCTTAAGACTCAAAATCTGCAAAGGCTACGTTGGTTTTATTGTTGAGAAAGTGAAAGCTACATATTCAGGTTGCTTAAATATCCAAGAAGTTTGTGCAAGTCTTCCATCCCTATTTCATTTGGAAGTTCTTCTCATGGCTTTTCATTCTTCACAGGGGTTGATTACTGGATGTGACATCTGTTGTCTGCAAGAACGTGAGCCTGTTTGCTCCACCCTGCTAAGAATCATAAGCATGAGTTTCAAGGCGTTATGTGAGTACACTTGAAGTGGCACTTTGTTGGTCTGTAGGAGATTTCCTATAGCTGCAACACAGAAGTGTTGGAAAAGGGAAGCAGTAGGAACTATAACTCCTATGAAATGTTGGAACCCTGTTGGAACCCTTGAATTCTAAGTTTATCCCGCCAAATTTGTTGTGCAACATGAGTTTGTTGTGGCAGCTGATCCATACTGGTAGAGGATTGCTGAGACATCTTTGGACCAACCACAGCCCATGCTACTGTTGTTTGGGCTATAGATAAGTATTTTCCATCTATGTGTTTGCTGAGGCCCTCACTCTGACATAGTAATTCTAGTTGCTGTATTGATAAAATAATGGTTAGGAGCTGTAGCACAACAACTACATGTACAAATTACTTGCAATGTGCAATTAAACCAAAAAATGCAATCAAAATGAGAGTTCTAAATTCAGAATCTGCTGGGCTGGTGGAAATGATTGTCAAAAGAAGTAGACAGTATAACTAGATTGAGCCACACTTGTAAATGTTGATAAGGTAAAGCTGTCTTGCTTTCAGTCAATATCCATTTGCAGCATGCACCTTAATTTAAAGCAGCATCTACTAGAAGGAAATATGCACAACAGAGGAAAGCAGTAGTAAGCAAGTTGATAAACTGAAATATCCAAAGCTAATACCTACAAGGTTAAAATGGTGCATATTTGGGCTGAAGGATGAGACTGAACAAAGATCACCACATGCACAGAGCACTGCCATTGCATAGCCAAATCAAATGATGTTCCACTCTGAATATCATGATGTTCCAGATTCAACCTTTGTTGTTGCTCATGAACATATGAAAATTCTGTCAGATCCCCTCCAGTGTTCTTACTTATAAAATTCCTAAGTAAGCTTTTAAATCTGCACCCTTGCTAAAGCCCAAAACAACAATTTATGGATATATATCAGAAGATTGTGTACCTCCAGCGAATACAGAGGGGCATTCGAGATACATCTCTGCTAGAACCTTCCGACGTAAATATCAAGAAATTAATAATGAGACACCTAAATCGGCAAGAATGAGACACCCAAATCATCCTCTGGTTGTAAAAAGAATGCCACACAAGGAAATTTCTCCTAAATTATCATGGTTAGTGTTCTTAATTCCCAGGCATCCTAAAGTTGCAAAATAAATTTATTAAAAAAACTTTCCACTATCCTACAATTATTTCTGTCCCTGCTAATTAATTGCAGATGTTAGTTACAACTTTGATCTAATTGGGCCTGATGTTCCTACAGGTTTATGGAACCCTTGATCTCACAAGTTCCCATCATGGTTGTGGAGGGCAATCATGAAATCGAACAGCAAGTTGGAAATAAGTCATTTACGGCTTACAGTGCAAGATTTGCATTTCCAAGTCAAGAGAGTGGATCCATTAGCACCTTCTATTACTCCTTCAATGCTGGAGGCATCCATTTCGTCATGCTTGGAGGATACATAGATTACAATAAAACAGGTCTAACAATTTCTTCTGGCTTAGAGTATATACTATTTGATGAGCACAGTAGGAAGTTTTATAGGTTTTTTCAGATGGTAACAGCATGAGAAAGAATCCTAACATTGGTTTTAGTGTAGGTTAGAAACATAATTACTTTGTTGTAGATATTACAGCAGGATTTTGGGCATAAAATTTAGGCTCAGTTTTGATATTAATGATAATTTGTCTCCTTGTTCACAGGGGAACAATATAGATGGTTGGAGCATGATTTAGCAGATGTTGACAGGAGCATGACTCCTTGGCTTGTTGCTACTTGGCACCCACCTTGGTACAACAATTATAAATCCCATTATCGTGAGGCTGAATGCATGAAACAGGAAATGGAGGAGCTACTGTACAGATATGGTGTTGATGTTGTATTCAATGGCCATGTGAGTAACTAACTAAAGAAATATCCAATAAATCTGCTTAATGGTGTTTCATGATTTTGACCTTATTTCTTCTGCTTTGATTAGGTTTGTAGCAGAACTACATGAAACAATATCTAGGGGGTGTATAAGTAATTGTGGTAAGAGGAAGAATGACAAATAATCTCGGTTATTCCTATTGCTTGCAGGTTCATGCATATGAGAGATTGAACCGAGTCTTTAACTACACATTGGATCCATGTCCTCCTGTTTACATTATAGTGGGAGATGGTGGTAACAGAGAAAAGATGGCAATACCTCATGCTGATGATTCTGGTAACTTCCCTGATCCGGCTTCCATGCCAGACACCCCAGAATTCTCTGGCCAGTGTTTCATGATTCGGAAACATGCCCCAAAACTAAAGCCTACCTTTCATCCTGAACAAGGCATGTTCCAAAAAAAAACACAGTTAAATGGCAAGGAGTCCCCAAAAAACACATAAAAACTAAATCATCCTCCTTTTTGGAATTGTCATTTAACTTTTAATCAAATTTAATGTTGACATTTACATTATTTATATTTACTTTCATCTGACATTTAGCTTCAATTTGCATTATAAGTTAAAGTGGGACCCCCAATTTAGAAAGGCCAGTGAATCACACCCATCAGACCTCACATCGAGAAGATAAAAATTGGGGTGTTTTTCAACATTTGGTATGCAACAACTTTTCCAGAATTTAAGCATATATTCAGAACATGACCCTCTAGCCATTCCTCCTGCACACTTTCGGCTTCGATTTGGGTGATTCTAAAATTGAAAACTACAAGTGGAATAAGCTGCTCAATAGTGCCCATGCCAACTGACTAAAATACTTTAAATGGCAGCAATTGTTGAAGCCACTCATCAAGAAAAAACAAACTTCAGATTCTTGGATTCGCTTGAGACAAACTATTCAGTGATTCATCAAATGAGTGTACTCATTTGATAATAGTATGATGATTTTTAGACCTGAGAGTTTAGAGGCCATTTAGGCCTCAATCTTTCCGTTTTCATTGAAACATCAAGTGCATTTTGTTATACTCACCCTTATATGCTATATACATGGGCACACTCTGTATTTTTTATGTCTAATGGTTGGATCTGTTACCTCTCAAACCCTCACTTCCCGAAATAAAGTCCTAAAGTTCAAGTGAGCCCTTGGTCGAACTAAGAGGTGTTGCCAATGTCACCTCATAAACCCTCTTCAGAATTTAGGCCATCCCTTCTCCAACTCAAAGGAGGCTTCCCTAGAATAAGATTACTAGAACTTAGTAAACGGAATTCAAGATAAATAATAGATATCCTAGAAAAACAGTATGATGAGTTTAAA
>LPNX010230369.1:7612-17649 GCA_001517045.1 Pseudotsuga menziesii
ATAATCAACCTTTTTACACGCACCACTTTTGCACCATAAATCTTAGCACCACTTTTGTATCCCCACATTATCACCACTTTTGCACCACCATTTGAAAATCTGGGATTTCTCAAATATTTTACAAATAGTGGTGCTAATGTGAGGCTAAAATGTCTTTTTTCTTGTAGTTCTAGGGGGGTTTTCAACTTTTAGTAAGCCTACCAATTGTGAGGATTCAACTTGCCGCCTTAGGTATTTGAATCTCTGATCTAATTATATATTTGGATAGCGTATTATTTTATAAGGTTGGTTGATGTACACTTATGCAATGCAAGTTAGTGTTATGCACCAATTTCAATCGCCAATTTTGAGTAGATATTTACATGTCTTCTAGCAAATTTTTGTGAGATCAATTCTATTAAGGTGATTGTATTAAGGTTGGAATTAATTTCCACATGGTATGAGATCTTTCTTAGCTTGATTTTTCTCCTCTCGTTTTGCTATTGTATGATCGATCATCACTCTCCCAAGGAGCACATTCATTCCACTTAAGACTTTGTTGCTGAAGAAATGGATCAATCTCACCACATCATCTTGACTCTATTCAACTACTTGGAATGGAAGGCAAAGATGGATATTCTGACAAGGAGAAAGGGCCTCTTTAGGGTGACCATGGAAACCGAGGTTGAGTATAATGCACCAGTAGAAAATATCAAGTGTCACAATAGGAGGGATGAGGCTTAAGGTCTCTTGTGTCTCAGTATTTCCAGAGACCTTCTTTTCCATGTTGATGGATTGACATCACCAAATGAAGTATGGGATAAAAATCAAACTTTGTATGGAAAAAAAGATGAAATGAGGGGAAATCAATTGGAGAATGATCTTATCTCACTTTGTCCAAGCAACTTTGAGTCCTTAGAATTCTATTTCTCCAAGTTCAAATCTCTTGTTCTTCAGCTAGAGCAGTGTGGAATTGAAAAGGACAGAAAAATAGTGAGCCCTGACTATTTTGTGTTTGTTTCGACTTTCCATGCCACAAAGTTGACAATTCGAAACTTGAATATGCCTTCACTTGCAGATTTCATGGAATCCTTGACCCAGGAGCATGACAAGTTGGTCATGATGGGAACCATTAAACCTTCTAAATATCAATCTTTGGTTGTTGGAGATTCAAAGGTGGATTCCAAAGCCAAGAAGAAGGCCAACCCATGGAATCCTCCTGATCAAAAGAAATACAAGTCCAAATATCATGAGGAGTCTTCAAGCTCTAAGAAGAGTCCCCATAAGAAGAAAGAAAAAGGTGAGATTACAAAGTGTGCATACTGTAATAGGGGCTTCCATCAAGAGAGCTCATGCATAAAGAAACAAATAGATATGTTGACTCAACTCCTTGAAAAACACAACACCTCTCTTCCTAAAGGCACAAAGAAGAAGGAAGGAGGATCAAATTTGGAAGACAAGGAGAGAGTTCATGCCTTGGTTGGAGAACTGTAAGATCCTCTTCCTTTATCATTGATTATGGAGCTTCAAGACATATGGTTTCAACAAGGGAGGCCTTTTCCTCTCTTAATGTTTTGAATGGTCCTAAAATTGTATTGGGAGACAAATATGGAACTGAAAGGAAAGGGAAGGTTAGAATAAATCTTGACCATGTTCCTTCAATAATGTTTTGTATGTCTTAGGTCTTGTTGTCAACCTCTTATCAGTTTATTAGATGACTTACACAAGGTCTCCTAAAAAGGTTGTCTTCACTCCCAATGATGTTGAAATCACTGAAATTTTGAATGGTAGAGTCATAGCAAAAGGTTTTGTTGATCATAGATCCAAAGTGTACACGTTTTCACACTTCATTCCCTTCTCAAACCCCTATTCTCTCCTCACTCATGCTAATGAATATAGAAAGCTATGGCATTAAAGGTTTGTCCATCTAAACTGCAAGTATCTATCTGATTTGTGTGACAAATACATGGTCATAGGGTTTCCAAAAATCAAGTTTTCTAAAGGAATCTGTCAAGGATGCATTCTAGGAAAACACCCAGAGCACAAGTATGAGAGATTCAGTCATGAGCGAAGCTCTGCACCCCTTGAGCTTATTCACAATGATATAGTTGGTCTTTTCTCTCATATGTCAATCAGTCAAGACAAATATGTCCTACCTTCATTGATGAATTTTCCAGATACTGTTGGGTCTTCTTCCTCAAGTAAAAGTCAGAAGTTTTTTACCTCTTCAAAGGTTTTAAAGCCTCAGTAGAGAACCACTCTAGAAGAAATCTCAAGGTCCTCAGATATGAAATGGTGGTGTATATGTCGAGTATGGATTCATACAATTTTGTAAAGATGCAAGTATCTAGATGCAACATTTGATTCCTTACAAACCTCAACAGAATGGTGTTTTCATTTATCCTAGTTCTTAAATGTTAAGCCATCCATCAGCTTGGAAGCTTCGGCTATAATCTTTTCTTCATTCAGGCGAATTTGTAACTGTGTACACCCTACTCCCCGTCTCTTCTCCATGTTTTTGATGTTTATGGGCATGTACAGAGTTGAGATCATTGAGAACTCATTAGACAAAAGAAGAAGAGTCGAATTAAAGAAGAAGAGCCGAATTAAAGTTGGTTTCAGCTTTGAAATTGGGTTTGTTGATTATATTCACCTTCATCTTTCTGAGTATCAAGAAGTTTGTTGATTATGATCATAGAAAACCGAGTATAAACCAAATATAATCATAGAAAACTATATAATCTAATTGGGTTTGTTGATTATACTCTGCTTTGCGATATGGTTAGGTGTTCGAAACAAAGGCTTCCTTAAATCGTTTCTTTTTGTCAATTTTTCCAAAAACCTAGAGTTGGAATTATCTGGTAAAACATATTGTCTTTTGGCGAAGAAAACCAGGCATGGGAATGGCAAGACTAGGAATTTCTACTAGATACAGGATCGTCTCTTGGTATGCTTTTTGTTTAACGATAAGGATTATTGTTCTTATTTTCCTCATTATACAATGTCTTTTTTCATGACATTGACGTTGTATTTCAAAGTAATTTCTTTGTGTAGAATTATAAAAAAAAACTTTAGTTTATGTGGCAATGTTTGGCATTACAGTTTCAGCCTAGAAATAAAGTTAAATGGTCACTTTTCTGTAAAACCCATTTGCTAATGTAATTTCTTAGCTTAGACATTTGCTAAGGTAATTTCGTAGCTTAGATTGATTCATATACTGAGATTCTTGTTTGTTTTAATGATATCTTTGGTGGAGTCCAGGAAAGTAGTTGTTTGTTCAATTTTCTATTCTTTTTTTGCTCTTTATTGTACCCGTGCCTTCCCCGTTTTCAAATATTTTCCATGGAAACCGCACTGTAAGTGACCTTGAGGTGCTTGTGATTAATGTTTATAGCCGATTCATCTCATCATATTTATTCAATCATTATTCACTCTTCACGCTGCAGAGAAAACAAAATATTTGTTTGTTGGGATGTTCTTATTTATGGTTAATAATACAACATTCATAGAAAATATCCACTTTAAATAAATGTCTAACTAATTTTTCAAAAACTTTGTTATTGATGGTTGGGGTTCCTAATATGGGCAATCTATTGTTGACTTGAATTTTGTGCTCTTTTTACCATTAATATTGATTTGGATTTTACCATTGTTGATTTGGATTTTGTGCTCTACTTATTAGTGAAAAATGCTACAACTGTTGTGGCTATGGTCATTATGGCAGTTGCATTGACTGGAGTTCCTGTCTTTTCATGCACCAATGCAAACCATGGTGGGAACATATGTGTCCTTGCAATGTGGTTCAGATACTGAGCTTGACCTACAACACTCACCATTAGTACAGTAGTCATACCCTAAGGGATCCAAAGGCTACGATATAGTTGGCCCATTTCATTCCCACCTTTTCAAATACAACACTGAATGCAGCATCAGGGTCAATGTCTCTGTAGTTTTGCATCAGGCATAGAGTCATGGCCATGACACAGTAGGCAATTATGATCACCACCATGAACCCAGCTAGACCAATAGGAATATCCTTTGCGGGATTTTTAGTCTCTTCTGCCATTGTTACAACTGCATCAAAACGGATATATGCGAAAAACAGAACTGCAGTTGCTGAGAAAACACCCTCTACTCCATAAGGCAAAAAATATGACAGGTTTGATGCTTCAGCATGTGTTAGCCCAGCAATGATGATGAACAGAAGGACCACTATATGAACTGTATAGGCGATGTAGTTTATTCTTGATGTAGCTTTGGTGCTCTTTATGGCGACAATGGATGTAATGAAGAGGATTCCAACTGCTATTGGGTCCAATTCATTATAATTTTCAAATAAGTTTGTGTGAATGCGTAAATCATTAGGTTTGTGATTACAGAGTGTGGCAAAGTAGGTTGTCCATGATCTTGCAACTACTGCTCCATTAATGATATATTCTAATACGATATTTCCTGCTACTATGAATGCTACAAATCTCCCAATTCCCCTGTGAGATAGGCAAATGACCTACCTACACAATCAACATAACAAAATTATTGAGGGAATATGTGATGTTTATAACAACAGTTGACAAACATCCTTACTGATATTTCTATAATAATAAGACAGATGGCTGAAATAGTGTATAATAAATAAATATCTTTCTTGATAGGGTAGCAACAATGCCAAGAAATCAATATACATATTACATCAGATAGTAAAATTATGTTAGATCATGTTTTGTATCTATAAGAAGAATACAATCATGAACATACAACACACAGGTATTTTGAAGTATTCAAGAATAAGCTCCACAGTTACACACAATCATTCTAGACTAGTGTTAAAGCGGTTGACCTTTTTGGCAATAATGTGAATGTACTTCATAATTACTCATTAAGCCAAAAATACACTGCTGGTGGACTACAAGTTCCGAAGCTTAACCAATTAGACAAGCAGAGTATCTCCCCCCCTACATGAGAAAAATGGTTAGTTCTCATAAGAGATTCAACATTAGAGAAATAGTAACCAACTCATATAGCTTGAATGTGGAACTATATCCATGACCTTTGGGGATAAATGAAAATACAATATATGCAACAAGATTGAAATTGAGGACCAGTGAACAATAGAACCTTGTATAGCACCATGATTTCAACAACACATGTAGAATGTTTAGCATAGTCAAGTTTCAACCACGTCGGCATGTTAAAACTTTAAATACATTGTTGTAGACAGATACTTTCAGTGATCTAAAAATATACTAATAGATAAGGAGACTATGAACAAGTCTTAAAAAATGTGGTGCCCTTGGAATACATCCCAAGATAGATTTTTGGATATATTAGAAAAGACTGGCAAAATTATTATGCAGATGTTGAATGATCACAGGACCTAGACACAAACCACCTTGAATAAACTAGACGTTATATTTGCTAGATGAGAAAAAACAAATATCATTCATTCAATTACATATCTGTGTAAATAAATTTAGATATATTAGGTCATTTTGGCTACAAATCCTTTTAAACAACTATCCTTTATCTTCAGACCAAGGAAAGTCTTTCTACACATGTAATAGGGAAAAACCATTGAATACCCAG
This sequence comes from Pseudotsuga menziesii, assembly GCA_001517045.1. NCBI lineage: Eukaryota > Viridiplantae > Streptophyta > Pinopsida > Pinales > Pinaceae > Pseudotsuga > Pseudotsuga menziesii. Next base: position 13,175 of record LPNX010230369.1, read on the forward strand.
TTTAAAACAATTTTGAAACAGAGCATTTTGACTCCCAGAGGAACAGAAAACATTGATGTCCATCCATTCTATGCTCTGTTTAGGAATGATGATCTGATGTTGATGCAACAACCCAGAATATTGACTCGAATACAAAAGACAATATGCATGGACTATGTAACTATACTATATTTGATTTAAGGCAAGATCACCATACAGATAGATCAATGTATGTGGTTGTATTAAAGAAACATATAGTATCCCTAACGTATGAAGGTAATGGCCAGCTGAGCTGTGGTTTGGTAGTTAATTTGTGGGAGTTTTCTATTACTTGTTTAGGTTCGATTTTCAATATTCAATGAAAGTCACAAAAATGACAAACGTGGCTTTCCACTCACGAACAAACCACACGCAAATTCACTACTTTCAAATTAAAGTGATCCCAATAAAATAAGATTGAAGCATCCGATTCAAAAAAGTGAATACGTTCACTTAAGTTTAAGATACTTATATCAATGCATTATGCACTTTTTCATGTTTTTTTTAATCAAAATTATTTCTTAAATCAATATATATATATATATATATATATATATATATGAAAATATTTTTTCTATGTTTCATAATTTATGTATGAGTCTGCACTTGACTTCATTTGGTCCAAGATATTCTCTCTTAGATGAGAATAATCTTCTCCTACATAATGGTGCACCTCTCCTTGGGTTATGCTTCGGTTGCAATTCAATTACACGAAGTGGAGTCTAGTCATGCATGCCCACCTTGGAATCATCACCAGGATGGTGCATTCATGTGCATGATACTAGGAGGGTGCATCCACTTGTGCATGTTCTTTTTATTGATGACTACATGACCAATTAATCTAGTCACCCAAAAATAGTTAGTTGCTTAAAAGTGTGAAAAAATCCAGACTCATGGTCCATGTTCAAACAATGTTTATATTTATACCATCGAATGGCTTTAAGTTTAAGATACTTCTATCAATGCATTAAATGCATTTTTTCATTTTTTCAATCAAATTTATTGCTTAAGTTAGTTAGCTTTGTCAACTGTGGAAAGAAAAGAACAATATCAGATTGGACCTTTCATAGGTATTTGGGAGCCTTAGTTCGGTAAAATATACTTGAAGAGAAACTCCACTGTCATCACTGTTCATGTACTATTAGTAGAAAACAAGTGTAATAGAGTACAAGACCAAAATGCTGGGATGTTTCAGATTATGCTATTTGGAATATGAGTGTTTATTCTGCATTTTTGAAAATGGTAACCTGACCATAAATACTTTTATTTATTTAGTACTAAGAAATCAAGTATAGTAGAATACAACTTTAAAATAGATTTTGGAGAGTTGGATTATGCTATTTTGGATACTTTGGATCTTAATAATAAAAAAATTTAGAAATCTAGATCATAACAACAAAACTTTTACATGAAATGCCATTTTTTTTATATTAAATCAGTGTAAGTTCATCTTAATTCTTTATTTATATAATCTTATTTCTTTATTTATTATATATAAAGAGTGATCAAATTTCTCAAGATGAAAACCTTTACTCCAATCTATGAACTCTATAAAAGGTTCCCACCTTTAGAGATTTGATTACTCTCATAGCATGATAAATCCTGAGTTAAAGTGGATATACACTTATTATAGTAGCATTATGTTATGTTTCTTAAATATCTATTTGTATTTTAAACTATATTGTCTAATCTCGATACTTAATGTCATTTACACCACCTTTAGTGTACTTATGCAACATTTTCTTTTTGTTACTAATTATTCTTTGTTGCCACCTATCAAATCCACGTCGAGGATGGAAAAATTACATCTCTCTCAAAAGTACAACTGATTTAATTTTACTTTCAATTACTTTATATATATAACTTAAGTGAATATTAGAATATTTATTTTATAGCCAAATATAATAAATATTTTTTATTAATATTTTTTTTTTAAATGTCAAATATCAACTCTATATTGAGCACACAAAAAAATTACATATCTTCCTTGATACTAGACTGTATAAAGTAACTATGTATTACATGTCAACTCTATATTGAGTACACAAAAAAATTACATATCTTCCTTAATACTAGACTCTATAAAAAAATTAAACAAAAAACATATCTTATTTGATCATTAAAAAATTGTGACTTTGAAGTGTGGCAATTAATAAACACTAACCCATGTTGCAAAGATACCTTGGTGTATGATCAAGTAGAAAGATATATACAATGTTCCCCAAGTTTTTAGGGGACGCTGGGGGCAGAAACAGTGTTTAGGGGATGTTGGGAAAGAGGAACAGGAAACATCTTTAAAATTATAAAATATTATAATAATTTATTTGATGTATATTTATAATTATAGGATGTAAATACTAAATATATTGATTTATTTTCTAAATAGTACCTAAAAACTAAAAGTAATATATATATATATATGAGGAAAACATTTGGTATATACATATGAGGAAAACATTTGGTTAGAAATCCCACTCCCGTGGAGGTGGAGGGGTTTACAACTGCTTTATATTATTTTGTCTTTTCAATGCCTAAGATCAAATAGAACAAGCATACCCACATAGTTTGTGGTTGGATCACGTAGATAGGGATCAAATGGTTAAGAAATAGTCATGGAATGGAAAACAGTTTGGAAAAAAAAATTCCTCATATTCTTCTAGTTAAACGGGTTCAATTGTTAATTATCCATGCCTAGCTACATGTTATCACCAACATTCTTCCTATTATCCATTTATCAAATGGCAATTATTTTTTATATTCTTTTTTTTTATTTCACATTCTTCTAGTTATTTAATACATTTGAAATTGTATTTTTACATTGTAACCTTGAAATGTAATTAAACAATAATTTATCTTGTTGATTAACTCATTGTATTAATTTTAAAATTTAAAATGCTACAGTAGCATTGATCGACCCAATGTTAGGTATATTCGAAGAGTGGCATGGTGGCATGTGAAACTTTACATCGAACATAAGTGCCTTTGTAACGACTATCAATGACTTCATTTTTGTAACGACTATCAATGCAATAAACGCCTCAATGTAATGGTTTTCTTTACCCTCATTTTAATTGTTAGTGGGAATGGCCTCCTTTACCTTCCTTTTAAATGTAAGCGAGAGTGAGTGAGGATTCCGTAGCAATCATCTTGAATTTATGTTCCATTTTTTATTACTTGACAAGTAGAGCAAGGAGACTATTGTTAAATTTAAATTTAAATTTTATTGCTCTAATATAAATATAGGAGGTGTCTTCTCTTGCAATTGTGCTTCTAGATTCAATGTGTAGGTTCCAATTTCATGTTGACTCCATTTTCCAAGGACAAGGCACTAAAGTTTATCATTAGAAGATCAAGCACTCCAATTAGTCACACATTACTTTTTATTAACTCACTATTTCATTAGTGTTTCATTTACAGATGTAAAAATAGTGCCTTCGAGGCATTGCCACCTCGTAACATAATAACATCTAATCTCGCATAAAGATCTTCTAGCATTTCCTTAGTATTTTTCTCAAAGTTTTTTTTAAATTAGCTTATTTGCTTTAGTCGAGGACATTGCCACCTCATTTTGAGAAAATATTGCATAATTAATACTCATAATTATATTGATTAATACTAATAAGCTATTCATATATAACAGGTGCAATGGCATAACAATTTATATAAGAGATTTGCTTTCAATTAATGTATGGGAGGTGTGATTTCTATTAATTAATTTTGAATATGTATTGATTTAAAATATGATTAATGTTAAAATGTAATAATGTTATGAATATATTATTAGTATTTTAATGTATTTATTTTTATTTTTCTTTCCCATAAAAAATTAAAAATTAAATATTAGAAAATATATATTACATAGGAAAAGAGAAAAAGTATTTGCAATTTATTTTTTAATGTTTGGTTGACGAACAAAAGCATAAGTGAAAGACTACATTGAACAATCCATGGCTTTACTCAATTTGGTATATATCAATTATGTAAATATATATAATTGGAGTGCGTCATCATTGCCATTGACAAATACAAGCAAGTCTTAAATTGAATTGTCTTTTGAGCACTTTGGTTTTGTCACCATGAAATTGCATTGTCTTTCTGAGTTAGCGATGAAGTAGAGATAAAAAGCCTGATAAAAACCAATATTGATCTTACTTACATAAAATGTGGTCACTGTTCCTGCGGAGTTTCCAGGCACCAGCTTAATGTTCATGCTCCAAGTGCCAAAAATGTAATTGTGTTTCGACGCAAAGCCACACCCTAAAACAACCCCCGAAACAGTCATTCAAATAAGTTCTTCCAAGGAGCAGTGATTGCACCTACATAAGTAAGGAGCTCTGAAACAATCCATGAAACAGTAATTCAAACAAATTCTACCTATCAAACGCTACAAGTAGCAGTGATTGCACCTAGCTAAGTAAGGAGCTCTACAGCCCCCAGATGGAGGTCAGTAATGCACA